>JARQZK010001643.1:35000-93878 GCA_030704885.1 Cynegetis impunctata
CGATTTTAAAATATTAAATACTGAAATTAAAGGAATTAAACTTAATTTTTTAGAATCATTACAGATAAATAAATACAAGCATTCCGGTCTCCTATTGAATAGCCAAATCGATCATACTTCAAGCCCCCTTCTTAATCTTTTCAAAATTACCGAACTACCTGACTAGCAGTTCAGAATTGGTTTTTCCTTTTCTAATAATCATTTGTAACCATCTTTGTATTTACCCCTTCTACATAATTTGTCATTTCTTGTTTTCGATATAACAGAAAATCATAGTTAGTTTGCCATTAGCATCTGAAGAAGGTGAAGTTCCACCGAAACGTGCGTCATGCGTTATTTCTTATAATAAAAGTGTAATTTGTTATTTTTAACCATTGTTTTAATATATTTCAATATAAGACGTAACATAAATCATATTATTCCTTTATTATCATTGAATGAATATTTTATAACTTCATGAATGTGATCGACTAATATATTTTTATCTTCATTTTGGTATAATGACTTCCAAAATAGTATTCTACTATTTGGTTAAATTGAAAAAAAATAATATAATTTAAGTAATAGAGAGCTTTATCTAACCTCGTCAAAGAGAAGGCGACTTTCTGCAGATAAAAAGGAAGTGTGACTATTATTTATCAGTGAGGTAGAATAACAGAATAGTAGTGAATTCCATGCAAAAAGAGATGGATATAAATATAATTTTAGATGACGTAGTGAAACACAAAATGTTTTGGCGTTAACTCTAATTCAACCTGGAACGAACATGTCTCATTGTGAAGTCAGCTGCACAAAGACAGAATCTGAATTTATTTCGTGCTAAAAATATGTTTACACCAAATCAGCTATTGTTGCTTTTATAAGATTCAACGTTCAGTATTGGAATACTCGAATATTATTTTCTTGCTTAAGGCACTGCACCTATGCACTCCTTGCACCTACTTCACTCGATTCAAAAAAGATCAGTGGGTCACTTTCATTCACTCGTACATCGTAGGAAGATTGCCCCACTTATATGTCTTACAGATATTGTTATGGCAGATGTTGTGCAGCTGTTACCTCAATAATTTCACGAGGAGCAAAATTCACTCGTCACACAAGGTATGCAAATTATACACACCGATTTTCAGTGCACATCTCAACAACCAGAACATCAATCTACCAGAAAGCGTTACTAAACCTAAATGCAACTTATGGAATGCCCTACCCTCGGAAGTGTTTCCGGTCGTGTATGACATGCAGCGCAAGCTAGAGCTACCTTTATTGAAAGAGTCTGGGGGCGATTGAAAAGCGTACCAAGCTAGTTAGTCGAGTATGTTAGGTACGCTGGCTAGCATTTGGGAGGTCTCGGGTTCAAACCCCGGGGCCGACTGGTCTGCCATGAATTTTTTTCAGAGGTTTCCTCATGGTAATGTAAGTCACTGCTTGCAAACTTATAAGGCGAATGCTGGGCCAGTATTAATCCTCTGAACCCTACCCACACTTCCTATGTTTCATAAATATCCCGTCTCACCTATCCTTAATGCACTTGTACATACAAGTGTATCCTCTGATCTGGCTGAAAACTCAAGCTGCCCGCCTCCCTGACACATACTTCAGGGAGGAATGAAACACGTGTGTTTCCTTTTCCTTTCCTTCCGTGCGTGATAGTGCTTCTCTGGATGTCTTCAAGAGAAGATGGCAATATGTATGTGTATATGTACAAGTTATTATGTGTTAAGTTTTTCAAGTGTACAATAAAGAATAAATATTTTTAAGTACAGTACTTACGTACATTAATAAAATAAGGCGAATGCTGGGCCAGTATTAATCCTCTGAACCCTACCCACACTTCCTATGTTCCATAAATAACCCGTCTCACCTATCCTTAATGCACTTGTACATACAAGTGTATCCTCTGATCTGGCTGAAGGAGTTAATCCCAAACTCAAGCTGCCCGCCTCCCTGACACATACTTCAGGGAGGAATGAAACACGTGTGTTTCCTTTTTTTTTTTTTTGAAAAGCGTTATAAGGTTTCGATTTTTCCGATAGTTGTTCATTAAAACACAAAGAAGAATTACAAATAGAATTGTCAGTCCTGCAGAATGTTGTACGTTGTAAATTCGATAACTAAACGGTATGGTCGTACTCAGAAATCTCATGAACATTTAATACTCTACGCATGTTTCTCTCATTTTGATAATTTGAAGTTTATTTGTTAATTGTTAAAATTATTTAAATATATGTATTTATATTCTTGCTTATGTGAAGTTTTTATGTGGCACTAAAATAAGTTTAGTGAATTATTATAATTCCTTGATCTTAATTTTTTGTATCAGAAACTCTCGGAAATAGCGAAAGCTTATAACACGTGTCAAGCGCCCCGAGATGGTTTCAACAAATGGTTGTTTATGTTTATTCTGGGTGTAAACCGCTGGTAGTCATGGAATATCGAAAACAGTTCTGAGGGTAGAGCGTTACATAGATTACCGGTTCGGTTAAGAAAAGCATTCTGATAGACCGATGTTCGAGCTGTTATGATATGCACTGCAAATTGGTGTGTATTATCTGGAGTGTCGGATTAACGTTTTTGGAGCCTATGGGCTGGGAAGTGATGGGGGCCTCATTGAGCAGTTGAAAATCCCCAAATTTCACGGTTCGCTATCATATGGTTTTTATACTTTAGTATGAATTGTGGGTCATAGATTATTAAAATTATATAGTAAAGTATCGAAGTGCCTCAGGTGTACGTGTTTACATTAAAATTTTATAGAGATGTTCTATGCATTTTTAGAAACTTCATTGCCGACGAAATAAATTGATGAATTTTCATTAAAAAACAATTTATTTTTTAATTTATGTACCTATCTTGAATTTTACTCGATTAATTTGGAATGTGCAATATATTGGTATATTTTTTCAGAGCTCAGGCCTGCATAGGGCGCCCTGTAGTTACTATGCTTATACTAGTAGAATAAATTTATTAATAATTTAATGCTCAATACTAACAAAAATTGTTATACCAAATTACAACTTTTCTAGATTCATTTTTAGCAGAATATTCAATTATATCGCTAACGTCAATTTCCCTCATAATATCGAATTCCGTGCTGAGTATAGTTCGATCATTCAAATTCGCATCAGTCATCGTAGTACATTATTATTTCAAAATTTGTTCTCTACAAATTTCAATTTTGGTAGGGGCCCCTTGAATGGTGTAGACCTAAAGGCTGCATATTGGTAAATCCGGCCTTGATTATCTACACATCTTATACGACGAGTAAATTTTGATCCTGGTGGAATAATGTAGGCGCTGGCTGCAGAATACCTACCTTTATAATATCTATGCAAGAAGCACGATTCTGCAACTTTCCTGTTTCCGATGTTCGAATGAATGAAGCTGAGCGGTCAATGACAGGTCGTCTATTAGCCTTACTGTTCTGAATTGAGTCCAAAAGATGCAAGGTTTGCTTTATTGGAGAACTTCAAGCATCAGAGCAATATTCAAATTCTAGACGAATCTGAATTTTATGAAACAACAATATCTCTTTATCGCGAAGAGTTTTTAGCGAGCAGAAGGTAGCTAAGCTTCTGACTAGCTGGTTAAATTGGCATTCATGCCGATTTCCAAGAGTTGCATTTTGTCGGTTGGCTTAATAATTTAGGTTTCTTCTACTAACTGAGGATCGATGAGGGAAGTGTTTTTTGTAGATCTGATTTCTTGTGTATTGGTAGCATAAGAAGCAACTAAATATTCTGATCCCTACTCAGGAAAGATCTCAATATCGCTATTTAAGGATTAATACGTTGATGGCCAGATGTAGATGCATTGATGCTCCTGTTTGTTGTTCCAAATCGTTGATATATACCAAGGGAGGCGACTGTTAAGAAACGCTGATCGAAGATTCCGTATGATCGGATACTTTAATAATATAATTATCAACGCTTACGAACGGTCGGAACTCTAGATGCTACCTACCGAAAAAATATATTTAAAGTATTTGAATATTACGGCTCTTATTGCCATAATAATGAAAATAAATATGATATTATAACTAAATTTTTAACGACTTATTAGAATTGTCATTTAAGTTTTTTACATATTTTGGATAAGTAATTTATGTTTGTGATAGTTATTAAGCTTTAATATTATTTTGTTAACCCTTTCCGGCTATAATCATAATTGTTCGTATAAAAAAGTCACAAGTTGGAAAAGCCTATTTAAAAAAAACTATGTAGTCTTTCTAGCAATTTCAGTCATTGCAGCGCTAGTTATGTCATCATTGAGCAGTAGCTAAAGTTTTGGGATATAATTGATCCGAGAAGTTTAAACACATCATGAACAGATTTGTAACAATTTTTGTGTTAGGTTAAACATTATCTAACATCATACTTCTCACATATTATGCGTGAGTAGGTGCGTATACAATATTTGCATCGTAGCTTTTGCTCAGTATCTTCTAATGATCTTAGTCAACAATCCTACGCTATCACTAATTTTGGATTCTTAGCATTTTTGTCGTATTGCTCCTTCCTTCGATAAAGCGTGTATAGGAGAGGTCGATGTACATGACGATGGCGTTACTCTTCCGAACGGTAATTTCCTTTATAATTTTGATGAGACCATCAGATATTTCTGATTCAGACCAGACCTCAACTTTCTTCCATTTTCCTGATTCATATTAGTCCAGTCAATGACCATTTTCCCGTGTATTTATCCCATACAGCACCAATTTTCATAAAAAATTGGATTTAGGTTCTATTTCAAAGTCTAACCTGTTCCAGGGGTTGCTTTTTCCCTGGGCGTGGATGCCACCCATTTTTGAGGGTGAAAAATTTTTCATTGAAAATAAGTACGGAAATCGATACACTGACTTATTCTAAGCAACTTTTGTTTAATGAAGTTTTTTCTGAAAGTCAATTCTTTTCCACTTATTCGTGAGTGAAATTGTCGGATTTCAGGCAAAAAAACACGTTTGCAGATGCTTTCTCGCGAATAACCGGAAAAATATGTATTTAATCGAAAACAATGTAGAGAGCAAATTTATAGCCTATAAAAAAACAAAGAAAACCGTGTATTTATGATGTATTCAGGCCCAATAAAAACGGAATTATCGCTTTTTGGAAGTTGCTTGGTATTTTCAATCGCCAAAATAGAAAGTTTCTACGTACAATAACCAAAAACCAATGCATGTTTCGGGGAAAATTCATGAAACTTTTTTCAAATTCCTTTAAAAATCCTTTATTTTTATTTCTTATGAAAGTTCCTAACATCAAAACTAAGCGAGATATGAAGAGAAAAATGTCGATTTCTATATATTCGTTGGAAAAAAATAGTGAAAATCTCACCCTCTCTTCCACTCCATTGAAAAAAAATTGTTGCCACTTTACAATTCACTTCATTCATGTTGTTATAATACGTTCTGAGTGTTTGACAAGTTTAAAGTACTTCTTTTCGAAAAAAATTGATTTTGAAGAGTGAAAAAATTTTTCGTAATTTAGCGAAAAATCACCTATTCTTCAAAATAACTCAAAAACTGTTACTGATTCGCAAAATTTTGTGGAGTACAAAACTGTAGGTTTTTCTTATTCAAAAATTTTGGCGTTTAATTTTTTTTGTAGGATAAAAATTGGGTAAGATATGGCCATTTAAAGCTTGCGTGTGTTCTCGCAAAGTACCTTTTTTGAGCCCTTTTAGCATGAACCTTTTTAAAAATAAAATCAGAAAAAAGTTTAATTCAGATAAGCTCATAGCTCTTAAAAAAAAACTACAAAATGCTTTTTTGAAAGACTTGATTGCTTGAAAACTAAGCAAAATATGGGGAAAAAACCAAAAGCACATTTTTGTAGAAATTAGAATATGTATATAGTATATTGATGAATACACATAGTGGTAAATACCAATCAACTTTCATAACAAGCAATAATTCCATTTGTGTTGGGTCAGAATACATTGTAAATACACAATTTTCTTTGTTTTTTTATAAGCTATAATTTTGCTCTCTACAAGTTTTTCGATTAAATGCATATTTTTTCAGTTATTCGCGAAAAAAAATCTGAAAACGTGGTTTTTTTGCCTAAAAAACGACAATTTTACTCGCGAATACACCCCCAGAGAAAAAGCAACCCCCGGCACAGGGAAGACTTTGAAATAGATGGTAAGTAGAACCTAAATCCAAATTTTCATACAAATCGGTGCTGTATGGGATAAATACACAGTTTACACTTTTTTTACCGTCATTGACTGGACTATATGTCATTTATACAGTTAAGTTGAAAACTTAACTGTTGGCATGAGTATTATATTGAAAACAGTCCTCTTCCTTTTCTTCTACTCATGCAAACCTTTACTGCTCACTCCATTTTTAATAGTGATATGAGAGAAATGAGTCCAGTAACTAAGTATTTCACACAAGGACTACGTACTTCTAACTTAATATAAAATATCAGTACCATGCTTAAGTATTCTTAGCTTGGCGACACTGCTGCTCATCCTGTAATTTGGTTCAATCATAGAGAGCTGAATAATATCTTCTCTGGCCGTGTAACTAAAAATTTATAGTTTCCCCATTGGCAGACTCGCAGACTGTCATTTTCCCGTCATATAGAGAACATGGCGTTGTGTTTTCTGTAAGCACGCGAATTATGTTAGAAATTGGGAAGATTACTGAACAGTTTTGTTAAAAAGTGAATATAGTGTCTTCTTGAATAGATTATGTCTTCATTGCAATATGTAGTACACCCTTTACCTGGAAGTGAAGAGCAATTTAATGACAGGTGAATGCCCTTAATGTCCTAGCTTCTATATGTATGCATGTACTTCGTTTTAGGTCTTCCTCCATTTTTGATTCAGTCAGTGGAATAAACCTACATTGTATATATGTCATTAATGAATGCCCCATCTCATCGCAATGTTCTCGTTTAAAATAATGTTTAGATTTGTCAATATATTGTCCGATGTCCTGCCGTTTTCATATTTGAATCTGAATTCTTAAAACATTCCCTAATCTTTTTATTGGAAATAAAAATGATCTTTTATGTGTGGAAAATACGTAGTGATTTAAATAACAAATTTTTTCACTGAATTTTGGACCAATAACCACTTATTTTATATTGTAAAGGCACTTTGAAGCTACCAATGAAAATCTGATTTTTTACATACTTTATTCGAAAATCTTCATAGTAAGCTTCAAATTTTTCAGGTTAAAGGATGTAGCAGATAGGATCAATCGTTTAGGAAGTAATCTCCATCCTGGCCTTTCGTGTTTGAGATCAGGCGTAAAAAAAATTTGTCTAGGACCTTCACACATTGGCCTCCTACTAGAGGATGGAAGAATATGCCGTTTATCATACAATGTATTGTCAGACAGACTAGATTTGACTAAGAATGATTCCTCTAAAAGGTAAATAAATTATATCTGTATGAAACAAATTAATTTGAACATTCAAACAAATGTGTGGTATTATATATATATATATATATATATATATATATATATATATATATATATATATATATCTATATATATATATAATATATATATATATATATATATATATATATATATATATATATATATATATATATATATATATATATATATATATATATATATATATAAATATACAGTATAATCCATTTATAATGAACTCGCTTATAATAGAAACTCGCATGTAATGAACTAATTTTCAAGTCCCAGATTAAACACGTGTAAAATACTCGGGCAAGATGGACTCGTTTATAATGGAACCTCGCCTGTAGTGGACCGAATTAGTCTATCATAAGCGAGTTTTTTCTGTGATTCCCCCGGTGATTTCCCCAGCACGATGTGTTCTGTCTGATGCAATATTATGCAGTATTCTTTCGACTTAGCATTTGGGGCTTGCAGCTCTGCGAATGTTATCCGGTACGTTGCGTCGTATTTGTCTCTGAACTTTTCAAAAATATGCTATTTCCTCCAGCAAGAAAACAGCAGTGAAATGTTTTCAAAATTAAATAAAGTTAAACTTATTTTGCAGAACAATTATATGAAAAAACACTCTGTTCAAAGTAAAATAACAGATTTTTTTAAGAAATAATATTTTGTAAACCATATTTAGCAATTAAATGTAGTTCTCTTATCATGTGTTGTTTGATTCTCATAAGATGAATACTCGTCTTTTTTTTTGTCCGCTCAAGTCCATTATATGCGGATCGCACTATATATATATATATATATATATATATATATATATATATATATATATATATATATATTATGTATATATATATTGAATTTATTTATTGAATTTATTTATTTATTGAAAACTGCTTGTACATACTCATCGGAGCAAAATATACATAAAACCTGTAGAGAGGCTTGAATCCTCTGTGCACAGGAGCAGCTAACTTATATCTAACTTAACAAAAACTATACTAAAACTAAGTTACTTAATCAATCCAAACTGTTCCAATTTTTTGTTTTTATGATTTTTGATTAAAGTACACTTGTCATTTACTTTTATTTCTTTTGTCTCATTCAGTTCCTCACAAGTTCCTTCTCTACTATAAATTTATTCAATTTATTTACACAGTTTCTCTTTTTAGGATTTCCTATTTTAAGATCATTAGATAACATATTATAAAATTTGATAGCAGTATAGAAAGAACTTTGTTTAGCAAGAGTTAAATCATATGACAGGATAGGCAGTTTTTTATATCTAGTCCTGCTCATAGAATTCAAAAATTGCATCTTCAGGTTTTCATAATGAAATAATATACACCTACTAATGTACATTTGTTCTATTGTTAATAGTGTATCTAGTTTCAGGATTTCTTTGAATTTTTTCTGGAATTTTTCTAACGGTCTTAACTTAGTTTTATAAGCTCCTCCCCATATGATTAATCCATAATTTACTATACTATAAACATATGCATAATATATTAAGACAAGTATTTTTAGAGGTAAATGTTGCAATTTTTTAACAATATATAGAAAGTATCTTATTTTGCTTATTATTCTTTGGATATGCAAATCCCATTTTAGATTAAAATCTACAATTATCCCCAAATATTTAACATTAGTATTCCTGTTTATTTGGTTTTCATTAATTTTTATTACTATTAACTCAGGTACACTGTCTGTATAGCATCCAAAAGTTACGTATTCGGTTTTAGTTATATTAAAAGTTAATTTATTTTGACAGAACCAAAGATTCAGTTGACTCAGGTATATATTCATTAATCTTACTGATTCATCCAATTCGTTCTCAAAGCTCAGTACTACAGTATCATCCGCATATGCATAAATATGTTCACAATTTTGAAAATGTCATTGATATAAATTAAAAAGAGCAGCAGACCCAGCACTGAGCCCTGAGGAACACCTATCTTAACTACTTTACTTATACTTTTTGTACCATTTAATAATACTCTTTGTTTCCTATTTGTTAGGTAGTCCTTAAGCAATTGTAAGGGTACACCTCTTATTCCCATCAATTCCATTTTTTTTAAATAGAATTTTATGATCCACTGTGTCAAATGCTTTGCTCAAATCAATATATATAATAATAATTTATTTTCACAAATACATAATTTACAATATGATAACTATTTCAATCTAACAAACATTTTCTTTCTGACACCTAGGCATAACAAGTATGCCTGTATGTGTATAATACAGTATTATATTGTAAGTAGATTAAATGCTGTTTTTTTGTTCCTTCATCCCAGCACAACAGAAACAGTAAGAGACCGCTCACCCACTACTAAAAAGGAGCTAAAACATGCCCTCAAAATGCCCTGGGTTATCAAAAATAAAATGTTTGCAACTTATGCTAAATTTTTTTACATTAGATAAGTTCTTTATTGTGAGGGGTAATACTTTATAAAACTTTGCTGCAAAGCTATGAAGAGATCTGGGGCTTAAAATTTTTTGACTCTTTGGTATAGTTACATTTTTATTGGTCTTACTACGTGTATTATGCAAGTGATCAATGAGAATCCCTGATCTATCCCTTCTGTACATAAAACTGCAGGCAGACAAAATGTGAAGTTGCCGTATATTAAAGAGTTTTTCGTTGTATAATTGCTTAGTGGGTATAATTTATTTTTTTGAAAATAACCTTTAATACATAATTTTGAATAGTTTGTAATGATTTCAAGTTAGTCTTATAGGCACTTCCCCATGCTGTAATACCGTACCGTAATAAAGATTCGACTAGAGCTTTATAGATTAATAGTGTAAGTCTGTCATTGAGTATTTCTCTTAAAATGTAGAATTTATATACAAGCTTTCTGATTTTGGTTACTACAAAGTTGATGTGATATGTCCATTATAGGTGTTGATCGATTACTATTCCCAGGTATTTTGTTTTTTCACAAGAATTAATTAAATCATTTTCATTTAAACAAATTCTGTCAAAGTCGGGTCTGGTTTTATTCACTGGTGAAAAAGCAATGTAGTTAGTTTTTTGTAGGTTCAAAGAACGTTTGATACTTTCTAACCAATTTTTAACAAGATTGAACCCTATTTCAACTTTTTCTTTGGTTTCATGCCAAGTTTTACCCTTGAATATTAAGGCCGTGTTGTCCGCATATGAGACAGCAACACCCTCAAGATTTAGACTCAGAAGTGAGTTTATGTATGTTATAAACAAAACTGGACCCAATATGGTCCCTTGAGGAACACCTGTTTTTATTACTTCTGGGGAACTAACAGTGTTGTTTATCTTGGTATGCTGATGTCGACTTGAGAGATAGCTCTTGAAAACATTCAGCGCATTTCCTCTAATCCCAGAATGTTCAAGAACATTTAAAAGTTGATTATGTGGCACAGTATCGAACGCCCTAGCGAGGTCCATAAATACCACTATTGTTCTCATGCTGTCATCCATATTTTTTATGATTTCTGATGTAAGATGCTGTATGGCATCAGCAGTACTGATTCCCTCAGTGAATCCGTATTGGTTATCCGAGAGAAAATCGTTCCTTCTGTAGAAGTTAATAATTCTGTCTTTAGGGGCCTTTTCAAATATCTTCGCCAAGTCATTGATAAGGCTAATTGGTCGGTAGTTTTGTATTCTATCAACAGGCCTGGATTTATGAACTGGAGTTATAACAGAAATTTTAAAGTGATGAGGTACAATACCCGTCTTAAATATTAAATTTATGATATGTACAATATATATATATATATATATATATATATATATATATATATATATATATATATATAATTAAGTTTCTTGAAGCAAAAACACAAATTGATTCACCTGAAAACAGTGTACTTTTATTATTCACAAGTTTCAACAAATTCGAAGAAATTAACAAACCTGAAAACAGTGAATCGACAATTAAATGCCTATGCTTCACTATCTTCTTCAATAAGCTTTTCAATTAATTATGAATTTAACAATTCACAAACTTCAAATTGAAAGTTCATGTCAAAATCAAATTATTTCTCATGACTATCCAGTAATGTCACGTTCACAAGCTTACATATATATATATATATATATATATATATATATATATATATATATATATATATATATATATATATATATATATATATATATATATATATACTTCTATTGTTTTTTTTTTGCAATCGGTTTAAAACCTCAATGAAATGTAATAACTAAGAAAAAACAAAAAAATAAACATAAAACAAGGGCAAAAACATTACAAATATATATATATATATATATATATATATATATATATATATATATATATATATATATATTATATAACTATTATTTGTGGTGTCATAAAAGAACACTTGTGCAAATGTTACGTATTATGTACCTGTGTAAGTGGTTGCATAATAAATATTATTATATCTAAAATACTTCTTGAAATCATGCATTCCCTACTTCATTGAATAAGTAAATACAGTTGAAAACATGGAGAGAGCAAATGAAAAATTTTATTTTATATCTTGTTGGTCTTAATCTTTTTTTATGAAATCAAGAATGTAAATTGTAGCTTCAGATTTTAAAAGTATTCTTAACTTTATATCGATTCAAAGATTGCATCCCTTGCTGTGCATATTATTTTGCATCTAGTAAAAAGTTAGATATAATCATTGAAAAATGTTTATGTTGAAAGAAAATAATGATTGGGAAATGTCTATCAAAAACACAAAAGCAATCTAACTTGGTATCCAGTTGAAAAGATTCATTTTTCATTATTGGCTAGTATAAAACTACTATGCCAAAGATTTTTCGCGTAATTTGACCAATAAAAATACCAAAGTGAGCTGAATATATGACTTCAAACAAAAATATTCATTACACAACCCATGGTCAGAAATAGAATTAAGGCAAATAAAATCAAGAACAAAATAGCTGTTTTCTTTGTATTATATATCATTAGTACTTATCAGTTATCTTAATTGGGTTTTTGTCAAATCTCTTCTCACTAAAAAGGTATGTAATTGAAGTTCAGAAGACTAGTTTCATTTATCGTTGGAAATTCTGATTTTCCAATGTCCAAAAACTTATAGCCTGATCTGACAGATGTGATTAACCTTAATTTCTTATAAAATTTGAATATTTATTACATGTTATACATTTGATAAGATGCATAAAGTATCATTCGTTCATATGCGTAGTAGTTTAAGGTGTTCAGTGAATATTACCCTCACATCACATTTTTATGGAAAATAAAATGTGAAAACACCATAAAGATATTTTCTTTATGAACATAAAGTTTAATGAAACGAAATGGCCATAGATTGAATTATATATGTATATCCGATGTTGTTACTGTTACAAGAGGTGTTCCTCAAGGGAGTGTCCTTGGACCGCTTTTGTTCTTGATTTACATTAACGATTTACCGGAAGTGGTTGGTGATCTGGCTTGTAGGTTCTCTTTGTATGCGGATGATACTAACATCATAGTTTCCGACGATGATTTGGCCACTGTTATTAATAGGGCTGAAGATGCTTTCGAGTCTATAACTTCCTGGTGTGGTGATAACAGTTTAAAGTTAAACATTGCCAAAACTGACTTTATCTTTTTCCATACCGATCGCTCTCGTCGTTCATTTCCATTGTCAATAAGGATTCTTGATAATGATATTACAACTAGTGAGTCTATTAAGTTTTTGGGTGTCCATGTTGATGTTAACTTGAAGTGGCGTCAACATATTGATTACTTGAATGGGAGACTGCTGTCTGTCTTGTATTCGATTAACGTTTTGAAGCATCAAGTTGGCTTAGATGTATTAAAAACAATTTACTCTGCAAATTTTGAATCGTTGTTGTCATATGGAATAATATTCTGGGGCAACAGCCCACATACTAATTCCCTATTTATTACTCAAAAAATGACGTTGAGGTCGATGTTAAGACTACCTTTTCGGGAATCGTGTAGAGGTTTATTTAAAAAGCATAATATTTTGACTGTACCTGGCTTGTTTGTTTTTAGATCTTTGCTATTCATTTATAAACATAAATAACTGTTTTCTGGCTTCAAGAATCAGAATAATGCAAGACAAGATTCCTTATCAACTGCCAAAGCTATTACTCACACTTACTCAAAAAAGCACAATGTACACTTGTATGAAATTATATAATGCTCTCCCAAAACATTTCTGGGCTATTGATAGTGTGAATCTCTATGTAGCAAGAGTTCGTAAGTTTATCCTGGATGTAGAGCCTTATCATCTAAATGAATATTATAATTACTGTTCCATCCAGCATTAAACTGTGGTTTTGTCTGACATGTTTCAATTTTATCATTTGTACCTGATCTATCTGTGATAATTTTTGAAATAAATATTATTATTATTATTATATCCAGACTACTCGGTTACAGTCCGTACATGGATACAACTACATACATCTCAAAAACTAAAGAAGAATTGATTTTTTTAAATAATCATCATGTATATAGGTACTTCCTTTTTTAAACAGTGATCTTATATAATATGTTGTAAATCCATTGATAAATTATTATTTTTTGAGTGATGCATATTTTGGAAATTGGTTTCAGCAATTTAATATTTTTACATTGGGAACGTATTAAGGAATACGATTAATTTAAAGTAAAACACTCCTTTAATGCATACAGTGCACCAAAACAAACACGTTTCCTTTTGATAAAGTTAAACATCTGTATGTAAAAGAAGTGTATTCTGATAAAGAGATCTCAGTGTTCAAGAATACACCTAGGTCTTTTATGGCCTTATGTATTAGATATAAATCAGTTTTACTGTTGGAGAAGGGTTGAAAAGAAATTTGCTCTTGTAATACATTTATAGTTTTGAAGAACGATTCGTTCTCCAAGTGACAATTTTATTTGCATCTTTGGCAATGGGAGGAAACATAAAAAGCTTCAATGATGTTACCTCAAATATTTCTATTACGGAAATTTTAACAGTGACAAATATATTTCTTCTCCAGGTGAAACGAATATGACATGGTGAACGTAAAAATTAAAATGTTTTGAATTATTCCTTTATCTATTTTATGTTATTCTTTACTATAATACGGTTCAATGTGCGTCGAGTAGTGAAGTTTGGAATTTGTTAAAAAAAAAATGGAAAATAAATAATATTCAATATGATTCATACATATTTTTTGGCTGAAGAAATTTTTCCAGCAGGACTGAAGATATAATCAAAATATTTCATTTTAAAACACTATTTGCATTCGATATATTAGAAATGTTTGTAGAAATTATATTTGTTTAACTGATGCTACTAAAATTTTGCAAAACACGTCAATTTCTATATCAAGGGGAACAGCTGTTGAGGTTATTGGTTTTTATATTATATTCATCCTCTTCACCTTCGGTGCAATTACCCCGAAAATTTCAAATGACAACCATCACTTATTTTACTATTTTTGAAATCCTTATGTAATTTCAGATAAGTTATAGGTATCCATTTTTAATTATTCTCCTGAAAATTGTATTACTTATAATCTTACGAATTTTTGGATTGTAATTTATTATGATAATGAAAGTAGTGACATACTGACCTAACTAATTACTTTATGAATTGTTCAAAATGGTCCCCTTTGTTTTGTAAGCACAAGTACAGCTGATATTCAAACTGTTCGTGGACCTTCTGGAAGGTCTCTGGTGAAATAGTCCTACATTCTTGCACGATCCTTTGTCGGATTTCTTCTAGTCTTATAGTCTGGTTAGGTTTTAAATATAACGGATTTCAAGTGACCTAATAGAAATAAATCGAGAGATATCAGATCTGATGACCTAGGTGGCCATTCAATAGGTCCTCTTCTACCAATCCACTGCTGTGGATAATTATTATCCAACCACTCTCTTGGTGAACGTACATAATGAGGAAGTGCACCATTCTACTGAAAGTGCAACAAATGTTGATTTTATTGATTTCCTTTTTCGTACCTTTGATTTTTCACCTCATGAATTATACGAGGCTGTATTCCTCTATCTAACATTTCCGCATAAATTTCACCATTTCAATTTCCATCAATGAATAGAGGACCAATGTTAGTATCGCCTAATATTTCCTCCCAAACATTTATTTTTTGAGGATATTGTGTAAACCCCTCTAATAATGTGAGGATTGATGTCGCTCCTATAGCAGCAGTATTGTTTGTTGACATTGTCATTTAAATAGAACAATCAAATCATGAAAAACATACTTGTTGACCATGGTCAATTTCATACATTACATAAAGTGAACAAGAAAAATTCTTTGATAATTTAAAAATTATCAAACATTTTTCCAAGGGAGCTGGTTATACGTATTCCGCTACGCAAAATCTGCATTCACAATCCAACGGAGAATTATAGAAATCGTCAAGTCGCTCCGACTCAAAATCTGCATACAGCTGTTTCGATATTATTAGATCTCATCAGTGCAGCTTATTTGACTCGGAGTGAATTAACAAATTTCTAATTGTTCCCCGATACATATCGTGGTCGGTTACACTGTCTGGATAACAACTCAGAGCTCCCTCCCATCAAAAATATTGGGAAACAACAATTCACCGCTTAGATCGAAAATGCGGAAATTCGTCGCGCAAACACGTGCCTCCTGACATGAAGATATCTGCAACAGTGGCGTATATGATTCCAAGACACACTAACATAGTGAGTATATCCAAAGGTTTTAAATCGCTATGTTAGTGTGCCCCTGTTGTAGAGTAGATATCTTCATATCAGGAGGTACGTATTGGGGCGAAGAATTTCTGCATTTTCGATCTAAGCGGTGAATTGTTGTTTCCCAATATCTTTGGTGGGAGAGCGCACTGGGTTGTTATCCAGACAGTGTTACCGACCGCGATTTGTATTGGGGAACAATTAAAAATTTGTTAATTCACTCCGAATCAAATAAGCTGCACTGATGAGATACAATACAATACAATACAATAATTTATTCATGTTATTACATTGTTAATGTTTACACACGTCAAATAAATGTGATATAAAATTATTTTTTTCTTCCTTATATAACTAACTTATCTTATTAAATTTGACATTACAATAAGTACACTAAGACTATGAATTTAAAATATGGAGATCTAATAAGATCGAAAAAGCTATATGCAGATTTTGAGTCGGGGTGACTTGACAATTTCTATAATTCACAGTTGGATTGTGAATGCAGATTTTGCGTTGCGGAATACGTACAACCAGCTCCCTTGGAAAGTTGTTTGATAATTTTTAAATTATCAAAGAATTTTCCTTGTTCACTTTATGTAATGTATTTAAATAGAAGGTACGTTCATCACTGAAACAGATATTTTTTATCGACTGGAGCTGAGCAATAATCCTGTTGGTCCTAATTTCACAAAACTCATTACGTCTGTCCTAGTCACCATCACCTAATTCTTGAGTTATTTGTAGCTTGTAGTGGTGAAACTTGTGAAGCTGTAAACATTTTCTGTTTCACGATAAAGTCCAGTTTGTTCTGTAACTTGACACAGCAACATTGTGGTAGCTATAGCAGTTTGAACAAGAACTTCAATCTTAGCAGCCTCGTTGAGCATCCTTGGCTGCTCTCATTGGAGACAGAACCAGTTTCTTGAAATTTATCTACTAATTCTTGGATGTATTTGTGGCAAACATTATTTTCTGGATGTCTGTTATCAAATACGACCGCCGTTCTTGCAAGGCTCATCTAGAATTACATAAGAATATCAAAATTAGCAAAATAAGTGGAGCCTGCTATTTGAAATTTTAGGGGTAGTTGCTCTGGGGCTGAAGAGGTTGACTATAATACAACAAGTACCTCAAAGGTTTCCCCATTGATATATAAATTGACGTGATTCGCCAAATTTTTATAATGTCATCAGTTAAAGAAATATTGCTCGTTTTAAAATTGTCACCATGTATATATATACATATATATATATATATATATATATATATATATATATATATATATATATATATATATATATATATATATATATATATATATATATATATATATTTATATATTTATATATTTATATACACACACATAAGGAATGTGTTTGTGGGTTTGTCCAGCCTATTGTCTGCAGTGTTGCCGTTTCGTTTTTGAGAGACCCTTGAAATTGCGGTATGTTCACAAAAGAATTGCAAGTGTGCTCACTTAAACGTTAATATCACAAAAAAAATCGTCTTAATCGTCGCTAACTCGCTTCGGGTGCTGACTGAGCGATTCCTCTAATCGTTTCTTCGAATATTGATGAATTCCCCTATTAGATAATTATGTTGAGTTTCAGAAATGCCAATAGACTTTATCTTGATATGCATTTATTCCATAGGAAAAGTCATTCAAGTGCTAATATCCATAGCAGATTGAATATTTTCTATTATTGGTAGAAGGAGGCCAAAAAATGCTAAAAACATGCAATATGCTAAACTCAAATTTTACATGCTAACTAGACAAAAAAATGCTAGATTTAGCATTAAAAATGCCAAAACGGCAACACTGATTGTCTGTAACCACATACTGCCATCCGCACATGGTTGTAGTGGTAGATAGCCCTTGGTCTGTATTTGCAAGTAAGGTTTGGTTGGGTTAGGTGGCTGTGGGCGGCAAAAATTTCAGTAGGAAAATCTTTCTTTTTCTAACACATTGTATGACTTATCTAAACTCGAGGTTGTGTTGAATGACGTGAAGTGTATATGTGTGTGACAATGATGAGAACTTCTGGAATATTCCAAATTATATTCAAATGAAATTGGTTCTAGAATGTTGTAAAACTAGAAATTTCGATCGTTGCAGGTATATAAGCCAAATTTCATTGCTTTTTTGTCAGGCAAGTCTCAGCTATGGTCAACAGATCGTCAACAAGCGAAGTGCTAAACTGATTCTATTACCTTTGAGCGTACTTTGTATTTCTGTCCGGGTTTCGTCGCTAGTTGATCATAATTTGACTTACTGGAAGAAGTTGATTCTGCCTCGTGTTGTCTAATGGTGGTAAATTTCAGAAACTGAGGACTTTGAGGCTGAGAGCTGAACAAGTTTTCTTTCTTTGAACAATTAACTTTCATATTTGATTTCAGTTGGTATGAGACTATCAGATGAGCTATAAGACAGATCAGTTATATGGGATAAGTGTTCGGCATAATAATTATTGATGTCTTTCTTATTGAACTCTCCTGGTTTGTTAAGTTGATCTGATACATTGAAAGGTATATCTGTTGGTGTATTTGTAACAGGTACATAGACTGGTTGGCATACATATTATGTTACATGTAAATATATTAAAATTAAAAATCAGAGACAAAGGTTTAATATTTAAAAACAATATTCAAAAATTGAATATTCAGATTGTTACAATTTCCATATCGTTTATGTACATTTTCGAATTCTAAGTTTATTTAAAGTCTCATCTGAACACGTGTATCATTTATTTCTAAAAATCAAACCACCGGTTTTCTAAATAAAGATAATATTAAACACTTTAGGCAGGATATTCACATATAAACATAATACTTTAGTTGCACATACAAGTTAACATAAAATAATTACATATCAATTTGTTTTTTCTCTGTGCTTCAGTGCTGGTAGTGGAGGAGCTACAGGTGGCTCTGGAAGTGGTGGGGGCCAAGGAAGTAGCGGCTCCAGCAAACCTCCCGGTACAGGCAGAGGTGTACGGACTAGAGCTCGAATAATGCGTTCTAATACAGCTATCCGTGGAGCCAATAATAGTGGTAAAAGTCAATAACTTCCTAAATTAATTATTTCATTCAATGTTAAATTCATTATTCTTTCAGGTAGTCGAAGTGCACCAGTAATTATAGGCACAAGTACACCAAGTAGCGGCCGCCCTTTAGTGACAGTACCTGCTCCCTATGTCCCAGAGGAATTGGTTTCACAAGCACAAGTTGTACTTCAAGGAAAAAGTAGAAATCTGATTATAAGAGAACTTCAGGTAGATAATGAATTTAATTTGAACAGTGAAATTAAATTATTGATTAAAAATTTCAATTCGTTAGTAATAGATATTCACTGTGTGGAAAAAATTATTTGTAATAGATTTGCACTGAAAACTAATTTTTTTCAATAGCGCACCAATCTCGATGTAAATCTTGCTGTAAACAATTTACTATCAAGGGATGATGAAGAGGGCGAAGAAGGAGATGATGCCACTGATTCTTATGTACCTGAAGATCTCATCTCTCTTCTAGATGGTGGCTTTCATCCTGATCATTCTGTTATAATTGACGCTGATGCTATGTTTTCGGAAGACATGTTTGGATATACTGGGATCAGAAAGTGAGTCTTAATACTACAATTTTGTAGTAATTTTGATGCATTCATTTTTTGTTTGCGAATTTTATCACTAAAAGATATCAACTTTCTTCGTTCATTGGTTCAGAAATTTTTCATGATTATATTATGATTAGAATATATGTGACGGTTATGAGATTCCTCAGTTACTTCAATTATTTAACCATATAAAAATAAAAACACTGTTTTAAAATGATCTTAATAAGACGAACAATTATTCACAATTTTATTTTGAAATATCTGAAATATTTTCTGAAAATATGCAAGGTTTAATATATCCTTTTCTTTTTTTGATGTTAAATTTTTTTGGCAGAGCAAAATTTGAATGAGAAGGTTTTCAAAAATCAATGTTATTTTTGAATGCAAATTGTATATACTAATGATTGTATTCAGTATTAATATGTTTGTTTATCATCTACCATTAATGAAGTTACACTTCAAATTGTATATACTAATGATTGTATATACTAATGATTGTATTCAGTATTAATATGTTTGTTTATCATCTACCATTAATGAAGTTACACTTGATTAAATTTTTGTATAGAATGATTATAATTGCAACAACTTCTCATAATGAATATTTCAATTTGTTAATCTGGTTATTGTATAAAATTTCAGACATCATCTCAAACATAAAGCATGTTTATAGCTATTTCTACAAATTATCTATTTATGTTGCCCTTTTCTTGTTTGGTTTGTTTTTGTTTTAACTAACTGGTTTCTGTAAATGTTTGACTTTGCTCAAACAAGCTTCCTTAACAGTCGTGGTAGTGGCAGTCGTAGCAGATTGGCTGATCGAGATGCTCCGCCCTCAAACAACAGTGGGTCAGATAGAGATCGGGAAAATTTTTCTCGTTGGAGAGACAGACAGTATTATGGTCCTAGGAGATGGTTGGAGACGGCTCTTAGGGATAACCCATATGAAAAAGATCCAGGTAGAAAAAGAAGAACATTAAATTATATAAATTATTACTGAATACCCATAACTAGATTTGCACAACTTTATATTGTTTAATACCTTATTCAAACAAAATCAGTCATCATAAAATAAGTTTTATAAGCATTTTTTAGTCACTGTAATTTATTTAAGATATTTCGAATATTATAATTAGTGAAAGTAATTCATATGTCAATACATACATCTTCTAAACTAATATTTTCATAACAGACAATAATTCATATATTTTTTCAATATGGATATTATATTTTTTTGCAACAACTAACTATATATTGCAAAAATTAAAGCAAGTTCAATGTATATTATATACAACTATAGTATCTAAATTTGAAAGTTAATAAAAAAACTACACATAAGTGTATAATTATGTTATTTATAATGGTTGTAGTAGGGAGAGCAAAAAATATGTTTTTAATGACTCTAGGAATGCAAGAGCGAAAAATAATCTCCCTTTGTGTATTCCGGTTTGATAGTTTTCATGTTGCCAAAAACGAATTATTAAAATTTTTCCAATGTGCATGTCATTTCAATCTTACAGATCATAAAAAGAAGGATAGTGCATGTCCCTTGTGGATATCAGACGATTTGGAATTCTGGCCAGAGCCAGCCCCAAAATTTATTCAAATAGCTTCACTATATAGCGAATTAATTGCATTGTCTTCAAGCGGTCATGTTTATCAATGGAGGTGGAATGAAGCAGAACCTTATAAACATCCTGAAGTGAGTAAAATTTTAAAAACGCGGATTGGAAAATTATATATTTCATTTTATCATTTCAGAATCCGTATATTCATCATTGTAAGACCATTCCATTAGGTTTAACTAATGAGAAGGTGGTCCAACTGTCTGCCTGCTCAACAAGGTGTTCAGTATCCACCGAATCTGGAAAGGTAGCTACCTGGTTGGACGAAACACTGGTTACAGCATCTTCAAAACTGGAACACTCCGCTCAAAGTTTTAGCGAGTTTCAAAACGATAAAATTTTATCTCTACACACCTGTACCCTGTATACTGTTGCAAGATGTGAGAGTGGTGCTCTTTATTGGTGGTGAGTAGATTTATTGAAATAAATTTGAATATGTTACTGATTAAAGTTCTATAACTTTTTATTACTGTATCTATGTATGGATTTAATACTTAGAGAATAGTAATATCAAAAAATTTAATTGATAATTTCAAATTGATTTTTTTTCATCATAATAATATCAATCAATACTGGAAAAAGAGATCAATCATCTCTTCAGGTTGATACCTCAATACTGGGAGAGCTTGCTAGTTTTTTTTCATGGTATAATTGGGTCATGATCAAATGTCATATTTTATATATTGTCAAACATTAATGCAATAATTTGGACCTGGGTAGTATTTAGTTGGTATAATATGAATTAATTCTTAATTTCCTATTTTATAAGAGGTTATATAGCTCCTATTGAGATTTGTTTCTTTTGAAAATATAAAGTGGTGGTTTATCTATTGTTTGGATATATTTAAGGCGTGCTATTATTTGAATCCAATGAAATTAACCTCTACATAATAAAAATATCGAATTATTGTTTGTAGGTGAGAATTACGCAAAGTATAGTTATTCTGATAAACTTATTAAATATTCACTTGTGGTAGTTTCAGTTGTGATTTAAAATAGAATTTGAATAATCTGGGGAATTCAAAATCACTCAAAAGACTGTTCAATTTATGATTTGGATTTTTTTTTGGATCGCCAATTGATTGGTTATGTGATCTTTAAATTTATTTTACGTTTATATAGAGCAGTGCGTTAGTTCTGAATATTTGGAAAACATTGAAGATGTTGAATATGATTATAATTTATTTAAATGTTCATGATGATTGTCTAACACCAAGATATGAGTTATCTGTGACTAAAACAATATGCACAACTTACTGAGGAAGTATTATCATTTTTCACTTAGCATATTTGGTAGCTCTCATGTTAATCCTAGCTTACTTACAGGGGAGTTCTTCCATTTTCCCAACGTAAAAGATTATGGGAAAAATACAGGGCAAAATGCAGAAAACAAAGACCTTCCAACAGCCAGTCAGAAATTGTAACCGGCTCTCAAGTCTGTATGAAAAATAGTCCCATGTATCAGCCAGGTGCCATTGGTTTCACTGTTGCAGCTGGTACTCCTAAAGTTGGCCAACTTCAGAACGCAGCTTGGACTTTGAGTGATACATGCACTTTCAAAATTCTACACAACCAGCCTAATAACTTTGGAGGATTGGAGAAACTTGCTAGAGAATGTTTATCTGCTGCTACCAATAGTATAAGTAAGTATCCATGTTTTAATGATTATTATAAATGTACCTGTCAAACGCAAATACACAATACTCACTTGAGAATGTCATTCCAAAAGAATAGAATCAAACTGATGTTGTTCACTGCTGCTCTTTGTGCTTCGTTTGAGAATTGAAATTTTATTTGATGATTTTAACTATTCTAAGAGCTCATATCATGATTTGCTGAATTGTTTAAATATTATTTTTCAGTGGTTTTAGTACGCATTGCATTTTCAGCTTTTTTTTCTGAAGTGAGCTGTTTGTCATATAATAATTCCAATTATAATGTTACTTTGTTCATGATTTATCTTGTCAACTTATATTCAAAGATAGTGCTAATATAATCCTAAAAAGTTTATCTATTGCTCAATAAATTTTCTCCTTTTATACTAGCTACATCATTCGATAAGCGTTAGAAATTTTTGTGAAAAATACTTTTGACTGATATTTTTATTTATTTATTTATTTAAGAATACAACTAATATTCAACAATTTGTTGTTACTATAGTTGACTTACAATTAAATTTTTAAAATTATGAAATTTACAATTTATTGAACTTCTTATATGGTATGGCATGCTATTGAAAGATATCAGACTGGCATAGATAGGACTCTTCCTACGACATTCTGTTTTCGTTCTATGTAGGTAATATGAATTGTTTAGCCTTGTTTCGCGGTTGGTAATGCTTTGAACTCTTTTTAATAGATTCTGACTCTTTAAATGGTTGTTTTCTAATTTGAAAATTAATTTACACTGTTGAAACTTAACTAGTTTCTTTATCTTCATATTTTGATATCTTTCATATAATTCCTTCGTTGGATAATCATATGGAAGATTATGGAGTCGTTTTATTACTTTATTTTGTAATCTCTGTAGCTTATTAAGATTGAATTTTGTTGTGTTGGACCAGATTACCGACAAATAACTGAACACCGATTGGAAGTAGGCATAGTATATATTGTTATATATATGTTACTATTTCTGGTAGTTCTATTTCTGAATAGGATGTTTTTTCTTCATTTATTACTAGTTTATTAGAATCAGCCAATCACTGAATTTCTGCATGTCCTCATTGACCATTTCCTCTAAAGATTTCAAATTGTCTGCATTATATATAATTACTGTATCGTCCGCAAACATGAAGAATTTTCCCAGCAATCCTGATTTGGTTATATTTTCTACATATATTAGGTAAAGTAGTGGTCCAAGTACTGTGCCCTGAGGAACTCCAGTTCTGATTTTTTGTTGGTTACTTTTTGTACCCTCAATAACCACATGTTGTCTTCTATCAGTTAGGAAGGACTGAAACAGTTTGAAAGCATTTCCTTGTATTCCTATTTTCTTTAGTTTTCTTAGTAGTATAGAGATGTTGATTGTATCGAATGCTTTCTCTAGATCTACGACCACTTATGGAAACATAAGTGGTAGAACTTTGTGTTATAATTCATAACTTCATAGGTATATACAAATATGGAATTCTTTAATTAGGCATATACGATTTTTTGAAGACAATGGAGAAATACAGTAGAAAAACCATTATAATTTTATTGGAGTAAAGTACAGAAAATTTTCATTCTTTTATCGAGCAGTTACATATAATTTGCAAAAGTTATTGCAGGGGTTTATCATTTGTATATATTTTACAGCTACGTTGCCATCAAAATCAGGCTCAAATAAAGAAAACACGGACAGGCTTGACATGCCACCACCTCCGTCACCAGCATCTAGTACTTGTAGTGATACTGGAAGCATCACAAACAGTCACAGTGAGTATTCAATTATTCAGTTAGTTCTTCAAACATTGGTAGTGATAAAATACCTTATTACTTTTTTATAATTTCCCTTTAAAAACGTTGTGTTATTTGTACCTGTAAAAAGATTTTGCAAACAAAAAATATAGTATAACTAGGTCATTAAGAATTCTTACGCACTCAGGTATATTTACAATTAATTCTCATATCCCACAGAACGCCAAAAACGAGCTACTACGTCTGGATCAGATTCAGCAAATGATCCTAAAAAGGATGAAGAAGAGTGGCTACTGAGAGATGTTATATTTGTAGAAGATGTACGGAGTGTGCCAACTGGAAGAGTTTTGAAGGTTGATGGAGCTTATGCTGCGGTCAGGTTTCCTTCTACTCAAAATAGAGATAGAGAGAGGGATCCCAAGGAGTTAGATGATATATTTCAAGATTGCCGTCTAATGCGGAAAGATGATTTGCAGGTATACTTCATTATTATTATTATAAAAACAAAAAGATGACAAATAAAGTTGTCAATATGGAAATAGTTCTGTTAAATATTGATATAAATGACTAATGTTGCTGAAATGGATCCAGAAAAAAATTTACGCTTAGCATTTTATTCGGGGCTGCTGTAAAATGAGAAAGATAGGTGAATAAAAGTTTCATAAAGCTCATACTGTTGCAAATACATTTGAATTATTTGAGAACATGACGTGGAAATTAAGAAACTTTTTTTAAGAAAATCCAGCTAGTATTTATAATTACTTGAATGTTAAAAATAACTTAATAAAAACCTTCCTAAATAGAATATAATTTTCAACATAATTGCTCTTGGCTTATGCATATAATTTGTATTTCACCTTGTCAAGCTTTTGTTGTTTTTTGTTACTGAAGAATTTACTCGTGAATAAATAAACTTGTGAATGAAATATATAGGTGCATCAGAACAGCAGTGGTTCAAGTCCAAAATTTTGATTTTCTGTTTTATTCTCGATTCAGTACCCCCAATACGGTTCCTTTTCAGAGCAACGAAGATCCAAGTCCACTCCTCAATAATTGCCTTTAAAATGCCACTAGATTGGTATTGCTGTGAATTAAAAATGAAAATGTTCAGAGCAAAGGTGATTCAAGTACTATTTTTCCTGTCAGGACATGTATTGCTTCAATTAGTGGATGTGACTATGTGACTAAAAATTCAGTTAATTAACTGAAGATTCAAGTCATCAAATTCAAACGTGGACAAGCATTTTCTTCATTATTTAGAGAGATTGTCTCAAATGTTATGGACTTTTAGAGATTTTCTTAGTGAAGAAGTGCGTTGTAAAGAAATTCACATCTTTAGCAGCGGTAAATCGTGAGCCTCTGTACATGCAACGACGAGCCATAACTTTAGTAAAGAAGAACGAAAAATAATAGCTTCTACCTTTTATACCACCTATTTCTTATCAATTTCATAAAAATCTTCCTGTTAAAATTAATACAAGAACTATCTTCCAAGATGGTCAGGATTAGAGTAGGTAATCAGTTGTTGAGTGATGAAGAGTTCAATAACGAATACCAATTCGACAAATAGATTAGCAAGTTTTTTAATTTTCATGTTGAAATTGTTTTTTGATATAAATTTTATTTTACTTACTTGTTTCAGTCTAAAAACATCTGTGCAATCCTAATACACACAAATTTGAATTTGTGACTCTACAATTCAAATTTATTTTCTGTAAAATTGTAAAAGAATGTTTTCAGAGCAAGTAAAATAAATAACATAAAATCTTTTAGCTAAATTCAGTTTTATTCTCGTGACTTGGATTAAACAATGCACCTTGATATGAATTCGTTCAGTGCAACACTGATCTAAGTCCATTTTATTTTCTTAATTGATTGATTAGTTAGGTGTTTTTGTATTTATCATCCATGAAGTATAAGAGAAATAAAATTTAATATATCACCAAAACGAATCTAATGAATCCAATATGAAATAAATAACAAGAAATTACCTATAAACACAAACGCAAATATCTTAATTAATCAAAACTTTGTAAAATGGACTTGGACCACTGTTGTTCTGATACACCCATATATGACTTCAGAAAGTTCATATGTAGCACAAAACATTGTTTTCAAAATATTTTCTGCTCAAATTAATGTTATTTCATTTGAAAATTTCAGATTATTAAGTCGGGATCTACGTCTAGGGCACCTGATTGTTTCCAGAAGACGCCTCGGAGGGTACAGATCCCTGAGAATGGCTCCCAAATATTAACAATTACTGTCGATCCTCAAGGAATACACGCCATAGTTAGAAATGGAGTGAAGCTCAGTTATGTCATCTACAATATCAGTAGTGGCAGAGTGGAACAGGACAACCCATTCCCTTCTGATACTGCTTCGTTTATGGGTCTCTACCCATCTTTGATCAATCTTACATCAGCAGGAGAGGTAAAATATTCATAATTAATTCTATCTTATAATCGTCTTATTATGAATTGGTTATGGGGAGGAGGCAAGACTTGACTTTGAGAAGTTCGAGATTCTTACTCTGTATTAAAACAATGGTTAAAAATAACAATTTACACATTTATTATAAAAAATAACGCATGACGCACGTTTCGGTGGAACTTCACCTTCTTCAGATGCTAATGGCAAACTAACTATGATTCTCTGTTATATCGAAAACAAGAAATGACAAATTATGTAGAAGGGGTAAATACAAAGATGGTTACAAATAATTATTAGAAAAGGAAAAACCAATTCTGAACTGCTAGTCAGGTAGTTCGGTAATTTTGAAAAGATTGAGAAGGGGGCTTGAAGTATGATCGATTTGGCTATTCAATAGGAGACCGGAATGCTTGTATTTATTTATCTGTAATGATTCTAAAAACTTAAGTTTAATTCCCTTACTTTCAGTATTTATTATTTTAAAGTCGAAATTGAATGTGTGATTTTCTTGGATTAAATGGTTTGCATAATGTGAATCCGAGACTTCTGATTAACAAAGCTACGTTTGTGTTCTGAAATTCTAGTTTGAAAACTTCTGAAAGTTCTACCAATGTAAAACTTATCACAATCGCCACAATTAATTTTATAAACTCCCGATTTATTATCTTTATGAACTTTGGATTTATTATTTTTTATATGATTTCCTAAATTATTACCGGTACGATAAGCAATGTTAATGTTGTGCTTAGATAAGAGAGATTTAAGTTTTCTACTTGAATTTCCGATAAAAGTGAGGCTGTTATATTTGATATTATTTTTAGTAAGGGGGTACACCTGGTTAATCGCATTTTTGAAAAACTTTATCTATCATATTGTCTATAATATTGGGATCATATTTATTATTTACGGCAATTTGTTTAATTATATTTTTCTCGATGTTAAAATTGGCGTTTGAAAGTGGAATATTTACTAAACGATGTACCATACTATTGAAAGCTGCCATTTTGTGTTGGAATGGGTGTAGAGAAGTACTATGTATGACGCTATCAGTGTGCGATGGTTTGCGAAAAATTGAAAAATTATGTTTGTTATCTACTTTTGTTATTTTCAAATCCAAATAGTTAATCGAGTTATCTTTTTCCATCTCTAAAGTGAATTTTATATTAGGGTGTAAAGTATTAATGAATGTTTGAAAGCAGTCTAGTTGTCTAAGAGTACCAGTGAAACAACAAATAATGTCATCCACATATCTAAACCAATAAACGAATTGTCGACTAACAGGATGATTATGAATTAACTGTTCCGAATTATCCATGAATAGTTCAGCCAACAAAGGGCTCAGCGGGTTTCCCATAATTAAGCCTTCAGTACTGCTGTAAATCTTATCATTGAAACTAAAATAATTCTGTTCCAGGCATAATTCCAAAAGTGACAATATATCTGATTTTATGAAAGGATTAACAAGATTGCTATTAAGTAACTTTTCTATTAGGGTTGAAGAAACCTTGGGTGGTATACTTGGAAAAAGATTAACTACATCCCAGGACATAAATTTAGAATTAAGTGGCAATTGAATATTTTCAATTTTATTGACTAAATCGTAAGAGTTTTCGATAGAGAATTTAGGCTGAAATTTACAATAATTTTGAATTATTTCTATTAGAAACTGCGACAAAAACACTGAAGGTGCTGTAGTGAATGACACTACTGGTCTGATTGGATAGTCTGGTTTGTGTAATTTAATTAAAGAGCAAAGTTGTGATACCAAAGGATTTGAAACAATGAGTTTATACTTGTCTTTATTGTGTATAAGAATGTTAATGTTATCGATAGCTAATTTTAAATTTTTCTGAAATTTACTGGTTGGATCATGTTTTAGTAACTTATAATTACCGGAGTTCAAAAAATCTAAAGTTTTACGTAAATAATCACACTTATTCAAAGCGATAACTGTATTACCTTTGTCAGCTTTGGTGAAAATGATATCATTAGAGAGTGTTTTTTCTTTGATTGATTTTACAATGGACATTTCTGATAAATTGGCGTTGTATTTGTTATACTCATTTTTAATAATATTAGAAGCTAGGTGTTTTACAAGTGGATTTATCGGCCCAATCAATCCAAAAAATTATTCTTACTCTGCCTTCACAATACATTCTTGAGTCTCTACTTTTTGTTCGACAGAACATAGATAAGTTTGAATCTTCTCAGGATGTGCACTCTCATGATACAAGGTCACACACAGACCTGCGTATTGATTTTTTGAGACTAAAGAGATCATGGAATGCCACATTGCACTATGCACCAGCTTTTTTTAATAAGCTACCATCCAGAATTAGGGAATTGCCAATTAAACAATATAAGACTGTGATAAAAGCATATTTGCTAAAGAAAGTGTTCTACAATCTTAATGACTTTTTAAGCTGTGATGTTTCAGATTTTTAATTGTTTTAATTTTATTGTATGTAATAATAGCTTTTAACTATTTTAATTTCATTGTATGTAGTATTAACGTCTCCGATTTTAGATAATTTTTAATCAGTAAGTTTTTCCTTTTCTTTTCATTAATATTTTGTTAGCTGTTGACTTAGTGTTAGCCTTGGATTCAAGAATTTTTTGGACGAATGTAAAAACTGTTAATTGATGTTTATCATGAAGTAAAGTCTATCTATCTATTATAAATGATTTATAGAATTTATAGTAATTTACAACCTTTTGAAACAATAATTTTTTTTGGAGGTTATCGATACGTATGTTTGATTATATTGGTTGAACATATCACAAGTACCTCCTAAATCATTTGTTCTTTCAGCATATCATTGTTTGTTAAGTGTAGAATAATGCTTGCAGTGGAATTACAACACTACTAATATTAGTTCCTCAATCGACGTGGGTTCCTTTAACAAAAGTAAATTTGAAAACTTTTTTCAAAATCACATGTCAAAATATAATTAATTATTTATTTATAAATTTACCAGTAGTAATTCTTCAATTAACTAGAAATACTTTGAAAAAACTGGATATGAGTGTTTTTTTTTAATATCACAAATTACAAAATATGAATAATTTATTTGTTAATTTTTTGAGTTTCTGCTCAATGCATACAAAATTATAGTTGGTGTATGTTAAATGTCCCAAAATAGAAAACCATGAAGCAGAATTATTGTTGGCAAATGTAATTTATTATTCAATGATTATTTCTTTTCCACAGTATAAAAATTTCTATTTATTAATTATTTCATTTCACTATTTATTTGCACACAAATATATAGGCAAAATAAACTACTTAAAGGCAGTGTTCCATCGGAGGAACATTTTGTTGCTAAATGTTTGTCCTTGTTGCCAAGGGTGGAAGTGTTGCCGAAATATAAAGGAAATTTTGAGGAACATTTTGGAACATTTATGGAAACAAGCAACAGCAACAAAAATGTTCCTCCAGTGGAACAGTGCCTTTACAATTATATTTTAATATTTTTTTATTATTTAGTAACCTAGTCTTCACAAACTCCTATTTAATCTTTGTTATTCTAATGCATCAAAAATTTCATTAACTACACTTATATAAATCATAATTATAAATATTGGTAATAATATTTTTAAAATCATCCAGAAAATATTGCCATAATCTTTTTATGTTAACTAATGAATTTGGAAGGTACTTCTCATCAATGGCTGAATCTAAAATGAAAGAAAAAGAGGAACAGAAAGACAACACAACACCTACAAAAATTAAAATAAATACAGTAATGAACACAATTGAACTAAGAGAGATAACCTTGACAGATGTTCGGGAAGCGATAAATGACCTAAAAGATAAACCATCTTGTGGAATAGATAACATACCTTACAAAATATTCAAGAGAACATGCACTTATATAGCACAGACAGTGCAATTTCTATGCAATTTGGTCATACAACAAGGAAAATTCCCCCAAGCACTTAAAACAGCTAAGATAAAACCGTTATACAAAAGAAACGACCCACATAATATCGAAAATTACAGACCAATATCAATGCTGAATGCAATGTCCAAAATTATAGAAAAGATTCTATACAACAAGATAACAAATTTTTTGGAAAAATTTAAGATCCTCAAAACACATCAGCATGGGTTTATACCAGCAAAGTCTGCCGAGACAGCAATTGTGGATTGCATTGCGTACATATACATATAAAGGTAATTTGGTCGTCGGATTCTTCTTCGGCTTCAGTATAGCTTTCGACACGATAGAGAAGCAAAGATTGATTGGAAAAATTTACAATATGGGAATCAGGGGAAAGATTGCAGAATTAGTATACTCCTTCCTCAGCAACAGAAAATTAATTATAGAACATATTACAATATGGGAATCAGGGGAAAGATTGCAGAATTAGTATACTCCTTCCTCAGCAACAGAAAATTAATTATAGAACATAATGGACATACATCAGAAGAATATAATATTGAATTGGGAGTGGTTCAGGGGTCATCACTTGGTCCGCTGCTGTTTTAAATGTTTGCCAACAATCTACCTGACAGCATCAGTGTGGGTAAATTAGTAATGTATGCAGATGACACCTGCATACTGGTCTCGGGAAAAAACGAACAAGAACTTCAAAATATGATTAATCAAGTAACAACAGAATTCAATAAATGGTCGAAGAGAAATGGTCTTACTAAATGCAGAAAAGACAATATGTATAAACTTTTGTAACAGAAGAACAATAAAAAACGACATAAAGGTGGAAATAGAGGGAAAACAAATTCCATTCTCAGAAAACATCAAGTATTTAGGAACGTTTCTAGATAGAGAACTGAACTGGAAGACATGTATAGAGCATATCAGCAACAAATTGACTAGTGCCTATTACGCCATAATCAATTTAAAAAGAAGTCTGGACGAGCAGAACTTATTAAGTGTTTATTATGCTTTGGCATACTCACACATGGCATATAACATAATTGCATGGGGATCGTCGACAGACTTCAACAGGGTATTTATCAGCCAAAAAAGAATAATAAGAGCAATTTTCAATATCAACCGTCTATATACTAGCAAGCCACATTTTATTAGACATGAAATACTTACATGTGCCTCTATATATATATTCAAACTACTCATGTATATAAGGAATAAAATCGGGGTAATAGATAGAAATAAGGATATACATGAATACATCACTCGAAATTCTGACCAACTAAGAATAGAAAAGCATCTTACATCAAAATATAAAAGATGCCCCGACTATATGGGCATCATGTGCTATAATAAACTCCCCAAGAAGATATCAGATATCAAATCTATTAAAGCCTTTAAACTGTCGGTCAAAAATTTATTGATTAAGAAGGGATATTATACAGTTAAAGAGTACCTGGAAGATACTACCCTCGAAGAGATCCAAAACTATGGGAATCATAAGAAAATAAATAAGTAAAATGCATTTACAGTTACATGTATTATTATATATTTTTTTTTTAACTCACACATTATGTACAATTGTGGCAATAAATTATTATTATTATTATTAAGTACACAATTTTCAGTTAGATTAAGAAATTATTGAAGAGTGTCAAAATTATTCGTTTTTTACGTTTCAGAGTTCTGAGAGTGTTCTGATATTAAGAGATGGTAATAACACCATATATCCTTTGGCAAAAGATTGTGCTGAGGCTATAAAAGATCCTCAATGCCTGGATCTTCCGCCAGTGAAATGTGTTGCAGCAAGTACTATAGGTCTACCTGGTACTTCAACTAACCTCAAAAATCAAGTAGCTGTAATAGTTTTCGCCTTAGAGCATCAACTACTTCTTCCGAAAATTCTCAGATGCGATAGTGATGCCGTTTTTCAGATTTTGGCACAATTGGACTCGGATATAAGTAAGAATGTTCTGCAAATAAGATAAGCATATTAATACAGATATTCAATCTTTTGAAATTTGACAAAAATTTTGAAAGTTTTATAAACTTACTCACTCAATTTTGTTATACTTGAAAATCCAGGTGTTATCCTTCATTTAATTTAATATTTTCAGAAGGGAATACTCAGACAGTGGCTTCCATTTTGAATGAAAGATGTGATGGAAACAGAAATATTTTCCATGCAGTGGTTAACATGTGTACTCCTACTTCAAATAAAGATGTGGAAAATGGTAAGCATTAATAGCTTAAATCGATTTTGTCGACTTTATTACTGGATTATTTAAAATATATTTGCTTCCATCTCTTGAGAAAAATTATGAATAATTGTTCGTTCACATATTTTTATTTTTTATAAAGTGTTATGATGATGAAATGTCGTAATTATAACTTAGGCCCTCCTTTGCCCAATTATTATTTTTTATTTTAAATGTTTAATTTTGTTTGAAGATACAAATTTTGTACATAAATGTTCATTTTGTCTGAACGATTATATGAGTGAAACTTTTTTTTAAATTAAAATTTGCGAGATTAGTAGTCATGAAATATTTTTAGTCAATGTTAATAAATTCATTATAGCTAGATTAGCCAAAAAAAACACGTTTTGGAATTGAGAACCTTCTTAATCACGTTTTTATTAGCTTGTCCTGTATGTGATGGGATATTTCAACGTCATTTTTACCGGCTTTGAGACGTCTGATTATTTAGAAATTTTGCATATGTAATAAGGACCAATGGCAAAACAATAATTTCACCACTTTGTGCTTATGTAGTGGCCAATATCATCAGGATGAAAAAAATGAGATGAATTTAGGTATATTGTCACATATGATAGGTATACTAAATACTAAAAATTGAGTTTCCTGATTACCACTGTTTTTGATTCTGTTTTGAGATTGAAAAATAAGAAAATAAATTAAAGTTTAAAAAAAAATTAAAAAACCACTATTTAACCAAACTGAAAAGTAGAAAATAATTTATTTTATTGTAAAAAACCATTGGGGTGGTTGTTTATAAAATTTTACAAATACGTAGTTATTTATTGAAGTAGAGTCATTATAAATATATAATAAAAAGCATTTTTCAAAGTATCAGAACTAATATATCTTAATATCTGATGTTACTTCATCAATGGAAAACTTGAACCTATTTAGATGGAATTTGGTGTAATACATCCATTGAGGTTTGGATAAAAATTATAATTTACATGGAATTTATGGAAGTTTTGTTTGTAATGTTTTGTTGTGAACAAAAATTCAGCATTCATGAGTTGTCTTACTTGAAACCAGATTAGCAGAGAAGCAAAAATCCTGATTGCAACAACTGCTAATTAAGAATGATGACAGTTTTGTGAATTTTAATTGAACAAATAAATACAATTCGACAACAACTAATTTTTGAGAGAAGCTATATGAAGGTGAATAAAAAAGTACAAAAAAAAACATGAAAAGTAAATAAATTAAGAAAAGATATTGCACAAGTTCCTGCCTGTCTGCTCGCCTCATTAACATAATGAGCGACCATAGGTACGAAGGAGCCATTCAAAAAGATGACCCTACCCGACCTACATTCCACATATCCCAAGAAAGAACCAGCGTTTTGGAAACGAATGCCCTTCAGTTCAGGCATAACTCTATATATCTCTTCTACTCAGAAGTATCCTCATATACATTTTGAAGAATCTGTCAAACATCTAAACTATTTGCAAGTTGCGAAGGGCAGTATACACTTATGCTTAATTATGATTTATGAAATTTTTCAAATCTTGTTATTCTCATATTCGATTCCGATAATTAAATTGTACCACTAAATGTCTAATGTACAAAATTCTATTCTCATAATCATATCAAATAATAGCAGTACTATTTTTTTTAAATTTCCAATATTTGCAGAACTTAGCCGCGGAACCGCTGCTTCAAATACTGTGGGTCTGGATTGTATGATAGCTACTGCCGCTAATTCTCGTGGCCCTCCCCCAACATCCTCTTCTTCTATGAGCATACGAGATATGATGCGCAGAGCCGCGCAAATGAGAACTGAACAAATAAACACTTCAAGAAATACAGCAGATCAACATGGGGCCTCTTTTGTTCAAGAAGAACCCATTCCTACACATAGCTGGCCTCCTGAATCTTTTGATGTAACTTCAGGAGATGAGGATAGCTATATTTTGGGATCCGGTGGTGCAGCGTCCCAAAATAAGAGTGGGTTGCCGCCGGTCAGTGGACAGACTTCTAATGCTTCGATTGTAGATCCTGTGGAGAGGAGGTCAAACGCCCTACAAATATTGCATATGCTACTGTATGATAGTGCTGCTTTGGAACCTCATATTGTGGAACTTCTTTCTGCTAAGTGAGTAATACTTATATACTGTCATTGTTAAAAAAGAGGATAAACATCGTTGAACATCCTATTTGAACATAGTTCCTTTTCCCTGTATATTATGTATTAAATGGCAGGCACAATGAAATAAATTAACAGTGTTTGGGGGTAATCAAATTGAAACAAAAAGAATTAATGAAGGAATGGTAATGAAATTATAATAATTTTTTTCTTGAAGCAATGAATATAAACATTTCATTAATAATTATTATAAAAAAATAAACTTAATCAGTACATTCGATCCTAGTAATGATTGCTTTGTGGTAACTAAAGTAGAACACATATTATGTTTGCTATAACAGCGAGACTTGACGCTCACGTCATTAATTGTATATGACGTCGATAAATAATCTTAAATCTAATAAGCTGACCCAACATTCAACAAAAATAATAATAATAATAATCTTTATTGCACCTAAGAATTACATAAAAAATAAGGTACAAAAGGTAGAAGTTCAGCTATAGCTGTTCTACCACTACCACCAAAACGAAACTATCACTGTATACAATCAATCTTAAAATTCAGACATTTTTCTTTAAGGTACCTTTTGAATGTATTGATATTAATACAGTTATTAAAAAGATCCAGATTGTCATTTAGAATCTTCACAGCCCTATAAGAGAAAGCCCTTTCAAACTTGGATGGTATATCAAAACTACTACTACTACGTACATTCACACAATGACATAGTTCTCTCTTAACCAGGAGTTCATTCAAGTATGAGGGACTCTCTGAACTCAATATTTTATGTATAACAGCTGCAAATTGACATAGAAACACTGACTCATATTTCAGGATTTTATGAGTATTATAATGTGGAGTAACATGTTCTTTTCATTTTATGTTGAATGAGTACCTAAGGCAACAAGTTTGCATTTTTTGTATCAAATTTCTAGCGTAAGTTGTAGCAAATGAGTAGTAAACACAACTACAGTAACCAAAGGATGACATGATTAAACTTGTAACTAAATTCCACTTAATATGACTAGACAAGTACTGCTTAAAACTATAGATTGATTTAAGTTTTACATATGCTAATTTAAGTAAGTTACAAATATGGCTTTCAAATTTGAGCTCATTATCTATAACTACTCCCAGACTTTTAACAGCATCCTTAAAATATATCACAGTTCCATTTACATTAATATCACAGGTTTTTAAATTTATTGCTTTTAAGCGCGTATTTCTAGTTCCTATACATATCACTTCTGTTTTTGATGGATTTAATTTCAAACCATTTCTTTGGGACCAGAGTACTATAGAGTTCAATTCATCATTAATCACTTGTATAGAAGTGTTAACTTCTTGAGGTAAGAAGTGCAAATAAAGCTGAGTGTCATCAGCATACTGATGAATTTTACAATGGGTCAAAACATCAACCATATCTGTCACAAATATTGTAAATAATATAGGTCCTAGGATGCTTCCTTGAGGTACACCTTTTCTTATATGCTGTAATGACGAGCTGGTACTGTTGACCTCAACATATTGATACCGGTCACAAAGGTAACTGCAAAACCAGTTCACCGTTGAAGGATGAAATGAATAGAATTGTAGCTTAGCCTCTAGTAGTGGATGGCATATTAGGTCAAAGGCCTTACTGTAGTCAAGTAAGACCAAAAGAACAACCATCAAATTGTCCATAGCACCAGCTATATCGTTACTTATTTTCAGTAGAGCAGTATTAGTACTATGGTATTTCCTAAAACCTGATTGACTTATTGGGAGAATATTCCCTTCAACATGGTCAGACATTTGTTCAAAAACAACCTTTTCCAAAATTTTAGAAGCCACTGGTAAGATGCTGATAGGTCTGAAATCACTCAAAGATGTAGGCTTAGATACCTTCGATACCGGTCAAATCTTTGCAACTTTCCATTGACTAGGTACAATACCACTCATTAAGGATGTATTAATGATGTGAGTCAGTTGGTCAATACAGTGAGGCAGAATGAGTTTCCACATTTTTAGATTTATATTATCACTTCCTTCAGCATTAGACTTTATACTATTGAACACTCTGTACACTGTACTCTCAGTGACTTCTTTGAATTTGAAAGAGTCAACTATGCCTGGCTTAGTATTATTTTGAAACAAATTTAGTAATTCCGGATCAATCACTGGTTTAGGGATAGATTCAATATAATGCTGGCTTAGTTCCTCTGCATGTAAAAAGTCAGGAAGGTCTTCACCTAGCATATTATTCTCTCCATAGATATTTACTGTTACTTTTATTTTTATTCACTTGATCTTTTATATAAGCTTGTTTTTCATCTCTTAATGCACCATATAGATAGTTTCGAAGTTGTTTATAGTATTCAAAATGTGCAGGATGATTTGTTCTAAGGTACCTCATGTATAACATAAATGAGATATTTGAAAAAATAATGTATGATCGCATAGTGACCTATCTTGAATCTCATAAAATCTTAACGGACAGGCAGAGTGTATTCAGAAAAGGGAAAAGTACAGTACGGGCCGTGTATCAGGCCTTAGAAGATATTTTAAAATCGCTTAATGACAATATTACAGTAGCGCTGTGCTTGGACCTTTCCAAAGCTTTTGACTCGGTTGACCACTCAATACTGAGTAGCAAGCTTATCAGGTATGGAATAAGGGGGGTGGCATTGGCTTTGGTGCAGTCCTATCTTTTTAATAGGAAGCAGCGTGTAGTTGAGACTGACATTAGTGGAAATTCAATAAAATCAGATGATTTGGCTGTTCTGAGAGGGGTGCCAAAAGGCTCAATCTTGGGCCCACTTCTTTATATACTTTATGTGAATGAACTGCCAAACATGGTTAGCCAGAATATCGTATTGTATGCTGATGACACTGTACTGATTATAAGTGAAAAGACAAGGAATGAATGTGAGACAAGGGTGAAAGAAAGTATGAATGAGCTTGAAGATTGGTTTTCCAGGAACAACCTGCTGCTGAATGTTGACAAAACGCAGTTTGTCAATTTTCGCAGAGGGGGAGATGCCGAAAATTTTGAAATTGTGTACAATGATAGAATTTTAAAACCATGTAAATCAGTATTATTTCTGGGAGTGACAGTTGACTGTAGGCTGAACTGGAAAGAACACACTGAACAATTGTGTTTGGGCCTAGCTAGACATAACTATGCTCTAAAAATACTGTCCATGTCAGTAAGTGTGGATGTTGCTATGTTGGCATTTCACGCCTTTGTACAGTCAAGGATATCCTATGGAATTGTTTTCTGGGGAAATACGTCGTGTATGCAAAGGGTACTAATACTACAAAAAAGATGACTGAGAAGTATGTGTGGATTGCGAATGAGAGAGAGCTGCAAACCGGTTTTCATACAAAAAAAAAATGACCGCCATGAACCTATATATTTTAGAGTCTTCAATGTTTATAAAAAAAAATTATGATTTATTCTCGGAAAGCATAGCGGAACACAATTATAATACTAGGCATAAAAACAACCTTCAGCCGTCCTCCAACAAATATCAGTACCTACAAATGTCGAATTCTCGATTAGGAAGATTTGGAACCATCTTCGTCAAGCAATACGAGACTTACCATTGAACCAATTCAAAAAACGACTAAAATTATTCCTGGTCTCCAGAGCATATTATGCCCTTAATGAATATTTTGAGGACAATATTTCAACAATGTAAATGACTGTGATATTTTGTTAATGTTTGTATTTATATGTCTGTAATAGTTTGTTTTTTAATTCCTATATATTTTTTGACAATGTATTATAATAACTGTATTTTGACAAGTTCAATATCCTTATGGATCCCATGTGAACAAATAAATCTATCTATCTATGCTTTTTGCTTTTTTTGGATGATGAACTTGATAGTATCAGTAATGTATGGGTGCTTCTGCTTATGTAATGTTACAGTTCTCTGAGGAGCATGTACATCAAATATTGACAGTATCATATAATTAAGGAGCTGTACTTTATCAGTAAGATCCTCTAAATCAAATATTCCTTTCCATTTAATCCTTGTGGCATCCCGTGCAAAATCTTCAATTTCAAATTTGCTGAAGTCTCTGAATGTTATCTGTTTAGGACGGGTTTTAGGTGTTGTTATATCCATTATACAAGACACAAGTGATGGTCTGTGATGCCCATAAGGTCAACTACATTATATTTTGTACAGATCATATTGTTATCACAACAAATTAAATCCAACAATGTTTGAGAAGTGTCTGTTATACGTGTTGGTTCATTTATTATTTGGGTCATATTATAGATCGTTAGTAAATCATCCAGTTGTTTCTTTTGCATTGTTTCTTGCAGCATATTCACATTAAGATCTCCTACTAGTATTTTTCTGTCTGCATGGAAGCCAGCAAATTTTAGCATTTCATCAAGTGCATCCAGACTCACAATATGACCAGGTGGCCTATATGCAACACCAAATGCATACTTCAGTTTGTTCATACAGAAACCAATCCATAATTGTTCAAACTGTAGGTCACAATTTTCCTCATAGTCAATTGTTTTCACTTTAATGAGATATAGAGGTTATTTCGGCGACTGTCAAATGTAAATTTTGAAACAGAATGACAACTTCACGTTCAATTCAACTTATTTTCATTACTGGGAATGTTAATTTTTCTTGAGGGATCAATACGATTTGATATGTTATGATTAATATTTGTCGAAATGAATGATCCGGTTACTATTACCATATAACTATTCTTTCAGAAAATTACTTACGACAAATGAATTTTGACAATGTTGAATTTTATTTATTTGAGTAGGCAGCATTGCGTCGTCATTCGCGTCTGTGTCTGTGATGTGTACGCCAAGTTTCGCTGGACAGATTCAGTTTTATGTGATTGCTCGATAGTGGTATTGTAACTTGTATCAGTTTCAATTTTTAAATCAAATTCATCCATAAAGTAGGACACATATTTTTGCTATTCAATTTTATGTGAGTGTCTAGAAAAAATTTAATCTATAGTAGTATTGTATCTTGTATCGTTTTTAATTTTTAAATCAAATTCATCCAAAAGAAGTAACAAATACTCTTTGAGTTCTCATCAGAAAAGTTGTTGTTGAAATATCGACTTTTTTATGTAAACAAAAATAAAAAATGTCGAAAAATTTGTCACCATTAATAACTGTTTCCGGTCCCTGACTATCATTATACAAATGGTTAGTATATTATTTGTGATAATTATAATCAATTCTCTACTTCAAAATCGTACATAATCTATTATAAATACACTGATGGTATGCTCATATCTTTATATTTATATAGACTAAAATTTACAAACAGCTGTACATACCTGACTGCATCATCACTATCCTCAACTTCTACTGAATCACTTTCACAATTCATTCTTCATTAATAAAATAATGTTTAAGAAAAATTAAATGAATAAGAGAGGTTATGAGTATTATGGCCTATAGCCATAATCACTTAAGTGAATACAGCTGACGCGTACGCTTAGCAACGTTGTCGTGATCATTACACATTTTTTGGTCTAGAGTTATCTGGAGGACAACATGCGATACAGAATTTCGTTCCAAAAATTCAGGGAGGAATAATATTTACATTATGCTGTACCATATCGAAATTTTCTATCTATAAATACGGTAATATTTATGTTTTCATTTTTACTTAATAATTATTTCAACATAGATGTCTACATACAGCTTCATTTATCGATTATTCCTTTGATAATTGTTAATACATTCCCATCAATGCGAAACAATACTCATTAGAGTTAATCAGTTAGTTTTGTTTAAGAAAAACTCAAAATAATATATGACAACAAATCTTTCTTGAAATTTTTATTTGAATGTTGAACTTTGGAGTACAGGTGTTTCCTGAGAAATACGACAATTGATTCCTTAAAAAATATTTGATTAATGCGAATTCCTTTCAGGGATGCCCAAGGACAGACTCCTTTCATGCTTGCTGTGTCGTCTAGAAGTTACCCTGCAGCATTGAACATATTTGAGAGAATAAAGAAGTGCCCCAATCCTATTGAACATAATGAGATGATATTTCCCAAAGGATCAAGTCCAGATCACTCCCCTTTACATGTGCTGTGCTGTAATGATACATGCAGTTTCACATGGACAGGAGCAGAACATATCAATCAGGTAAGACAGTTATTATTATTCCTAATAATTATGTGCCACGAAGACGTATTGTATTTTTATCATTGATATTTGTTTAGGTCAAGTTATTCTGAGTGATTGCATCTGCCTGAATCAAAGTTTCACATTTTGAAAAACCAGGGACGATTTTATACTCTAGAATTATTTTTGAAGTGAAAACTTCTTTAGCCGCGTTGAGCGATTTTTGGTAGGGGTAAAACTTATGGATTCGCGTCAGCCATGACTTCGACATGATCGTGACGTATGATGACGCGTAGTAAAGCGGCCTGTGTACATTGAATGGAGCAAAACTTATAGGTTCGCACCAACGATATGCTAGTGCATCTTACTGGCGATGCGCAGCAGCCTGTACATGTATACGAATATATACTTACTTATTATTATTTCAATTAAGTTGTATTTATATTTTGTACTGGACTTGAGCAACCTATGATTTTATTGATAAATAAACTATATGAAAATGTATATAATCAAAGTTATCACTTAATAATAATTTAATTCAGAAAAGACTTCTGTCGGCAGTCCGCATGACTGGCAACCTTTTTTCACAACACTCAATCCGGTTTTTATTGTTGCTTTGAATTAGCATTTTGCAATACTAGGCGTCAAATAAATATACATTTGGAATGTACATTTACTAATGTCCCATTATTTGCATTACAATAGTTTCGGTAACTTATAAAAAAAAATTGATAAATGGATTAAATAGTACTATTTCTATTTTTTCTATTCATTTTTTCAAATTCTATTGTATTCTCTTTTGCATTCAATCAAGAATTTTTGCCTGATTGCAATACACTATTATTTACGGACTGTAATATCAAATTGTTGCTTCATAATACCATGTTGAGCTATTATCTTGAACGATTTTATTTTATATTTCATTGAGAATAATTTCCAGGATATTTTCGAATGTCGTACTTGCGGCTTGACCGGAACTCTTTGCTGTTGTACGGAATGCGCCAGAGTGTGCCATAAGGGACATGATTGTAAGTTAAAAAGAACATCTCCAACAGCCTACTGTGACTGCTGGGAAAAATGCAAATGCAAAGCACTTATCATGGGTAATCAGACTGTACGATTTGAATTGCTTCAAAAATTAGTGAAGGAAACTAATTTGGTCTGTCAACCAAATTCAAGGTACTAACTTCACAATCAGTGCTATATTGATAATATTAATTCTTGCATATTTTTTCTTGTAGAGGTGAAAGCATTCTGCTGTTTCTTGTTCAGACAGTGGGTCGCCAAAATCAAGAACAGAGGCAATTTAGACATTCGAGACCTAGAGCTGCTTCATCTAATTCACGAAATAAAACACCCTCTTCTGATGGTGAGTTGAAATTGATTTGTCCCTTTATATGCCGTGATTCTGAAGACAATGAGTGTGCATTCAGGAAACGATTATATCAATTTGTTTTTATTTCAGTTGAGTCTGATATGCCTGAACATGACTTGGAACCCCCGCGCTTCAGTCGAAAGGCGCTTGAATGTCTTTTAGGGGATTGGAAAGCTGTTAAAAGCATGATCATGTCGGGAACTAGGGAATCGATGGATCCTCACTTTTTGGATCAACCTCACGTGGCGGGACAGACGGGCACAACGCTTTTGGACAAGTTCACTCACTGCTTCCTTGTTAAATGTCAGATGGTAATGGACGTGCTTCTAGAGACGCTTATCAAAGAAATGAAAAGTTCTGATCCTAAGCAAATTGAAATTGCCACATTTGTCGCCAGGCGTTTTGTAAGGTGAGAAAATAAAATTCATATAGATTCAGATTGTTGGATCGTCTGAATAATCTAAATATACCTAATGTATATATTATTTTTTCAAATTTTAAAAATATTTTTATTCAGTAACTTGTTTGCTTCATTTTTTCTGAATAGTATATATATATATATATATATATATATATATATATATATATATATATATATATATATATATATATATATATATATATAATGTATATATATGGAGGGTTCAGAAGCCATTCAGTGTAAGTCAAAATGTTTTCAAAATGACTTACGTATTGTAGCCTGTTCCTCATTCCTCAATTTTTCTACTGACAGTACAAGTAAGTCATAATTTCAATCATCTAACCACAGATGTCAGCACCTATACTGGCCTCGAAATAAATGAATGAGTTTATTCGGGTGGCAATCAGTGTAAGTCAATTAACTGATTGGCTTCTGAACCCTCCATATATATATATATATATATATATATATATATATATATATATATATATATATATATATATATATATATATATATATATATATATATATATATATATGTATGTATATGTATATATATGTGATATGTATATGTATATATATATATATATATATATATATATATATATATATATATATATATATATATATATATATATATATATATGGAGGGTTCAGAAGCCAATCAGTGAATTACTGCAATTATATATACATATATATATATAATGTATATGTATATATATATATATATATATATATATATATATATATATATATATATATATATATATATATATATATATATATATATATATACATATACATATACATATACATATACATATACATATACATATACATATACATATACATATACATATACATATATATATACATATATATATATATATATATATATATATATATATATATATATATATATATATATACAACAACTCTGGTCTTGGCTTTCTCAATTTTTTCCCTCCAGACATCACGCTGTTGGGCTATTACTCCAGTTTGATGCCCCTAGTTTTTTGGCATCACTTTGGATGCTATCCTACCATCTGAGCTTGGGTCGAACTGGTCGTCTGGTGCCCTCTGGTTTGTAGTTTAATATTCATTTTGGCAAACTGTTGTCTGCCGATCTCACTATGTGCCCTGCCCAACTGAGACGCCCAGTTTTAATGGTATTAACAACATCCATGCCACCAGATTTGTAGTATAAATCGTGATTGTATCTTCTTCTCCAAATTCCTTCCACGCAAACTCCTCTAAATATGGTTCTTAGTACTTTTATTTCAAAAATTAATAGTAGATCGGAGTCCATGCCTCTGAGCCGTAGATCAGTACTAGTTGTATAGGTTTAAAATCAAAAAACAAATTTGAAAACTTAAATGTATATATCGAATCACATAAAGAACCGGAAATAATAGTTGTGACAGAGACTTGGCTCAGTAAAACAGAAACATATTATTTCAACATCAATGGATATCGGAGTCTCCATGATTGTCGTGACACAAGAGGTGGCGGAGTTTCTATTTACATAAAAAATGATATAGAATTTGTAACTACCTGCACTGTCGCACTGCAATACAGTTGGAATAAAAATAACGAGTGCAAAACTAAACATAATTGGTGTATACCGAGCTCCGAAAAATAATCCTAATACGTTCCTGACCTATATAAACAATCTTATGGAAGAGCACAAGAACTGTGTCATCGTAGGCGATATCAATCTAGACATATTACAGAATAATAATATAATCAAAGTGTATAAAGAAATAACCAGTTTAAATTCTTATCAAATAAAAAACACATGTCAAGCATATACACATGCGACCAGAAGAAGTGAAACAAACCCAGACAAAGGAACAATAATAGATCACATTATCGCGCCAATCAATATTAACTGCAAATTAAAGTTAACAGATATCCCAATCTCAGACCACAAGATCATTAAAACGGAAATTTATCTACCAAGAAAAAACAATAAAGTTAGGAGTACAATCAAATGGATTTATAAGGTGGATTATGTTAAATTCAGAAATTTAATTCAAAAAGGATTAAGTGATTCAAAGAACTTGGACACTCATGGAATTAATGAGAAAATCAAAAATTAAAAGTACAAAAACAACAAAAATCAAGTCATATAACATATATTGGTACAATAATAGAATAAAGAAGAAAATTAAACAACGCGATGTCAAAACTAAAAAATTCCCACATTCAAAAAGCTACAAACAAGAATTCAAACGACTAAAAAACGAAGTAAATTTAAGTATCAAGGATTCAAAAACAAAATTCATCAGTAAGCGCTGCATCGCAGCCCAGAAGAACATACAAAAAACTTGGAATATAATAAACCAAATATTGGGTATGAGAAATATACAATCCAGAGAACAAACCCAACTACTGAAACAAAACAAAATAACACTAACAGATGACTATGACATAGCAAATGCATTTAATAGGTATTATGTGAACATGGCAAAAAAACTTACATAGAAAAATTCCAACAAAACGTAGGAAATTTAAAGAAATCTACAATGACAAATCGGTTTTTATGTACAAATGTACAGAAAAGGAATTGAGTAACATAGTGAGCATAATGAAGACCACCAACTCTGCCGGACCAGACGATATTAATTCAAAAGACCTTAAGGAAATGTATCCCATAATTAAGACTTCTTGCTGGAATAAACCAATGTATTAAAAGTGGAAAATTCCCAGAGAAATTGAAAATATCAAAAATAGTCCCAATATTTAAAAAAGGTAGGAGATGTGACCCAGCGAGTTATCGTCTAATAGCAATTACATCAATATTCTCTAAATTTCTCGAAAAGGTACTAAAACAAAGATTAACCCTTAGCATTAAGATGTCCAAAGAACAATACGGCTTTCAGCGAAAAAGCTCAACCCAAAGTGCTGCAATTGATTTTATAGAGAGTGTAATAAAGTTAGAGAATAAAAAAATTGTAATAGTAATATTTATCGACCTACAGAAAGCATTTGACACTATCAAACATGGGATACTACTGAATAAAATCCATAACTCTGGTGTTCGTGGAACACCTTACAAACTAATAAAATCATTTATTAAACAGAGATCACAATACACCAAAATAAACCAAACAAAAAGTGACCACTTAAAAACTAACACTGGGGTTTCACAGGGAACAGTCTTGGGCCCATTGCTGTACTTATACTATGTGGAAAGCCTGACGAAATCGGGAATAATAGGTGAGCACTATATGTTCGCTGATGACACTGCGCTAGTGTATGGTGGGGCAGACATTGATGAACTTGAGAGGGAAATTAATAAAGATCTAAACATGTTTTATGAATGGTTGTGCCACAATGGACTTGTCATAAACACACAGAAAACAGTATTCATGAAAATAACACAAAAAAACTAAAAGACCAAACCCATAAAAATAAAAATTAATAAGCAATATATAAAAGAAGTAAACACATATAAATACCTGGGACTTAAAATAGACAATAAATTGAACTGGAATGAACATATAGATGAAATACTAAGTAGCAAGTTAACGGGTCTTATTGGGGCAATAAGACGAATAAATGCAGAACTTACAGATGACTATAGAGCACTTCTATATAATGCCTATATACGATCTGCATTAACGTATTTAATTGTTGTCTGGAGTAACACATCTAAATTTAATTTAAATAGAATACAAAGGTTCCAAAATAAATCCATTAAAGCAATTTACAATATCTCATACAATACAAGCACTACAGACCTTTACAAGAAATTGACACTGCTTAATTTCGACAAAATGAAAAAACTTGAATATTGCAAACTTCTACATACCATTAAATCTAAAAATGTAAAAACACAGACCAATTTAGATCTATACAGACATGAGAAGATACATTACACCAGAGGGACAAATGAACTACAAGCATCAAGACTGCGAACAAATATGGGAACAAAATCAGTAATTCATCAATCAATAAAATATTTCAATGAACTGCCAGACAAAATAAGAAACATAGAGAACTATGGGAGCTTTGTGAGGCAACTTACTCTACACTTGAATGAACTTACCTAAACCAATTTTATGTGATAAAATGTAAAATAACACACTGTATTACCTGCGATATCAGCTATAGCTGTTTTGTAGAGTTATGTTTAATAAATAGTGTTCGATACAGGTGCATTATGGTTTTTCTACTTAGGTTTGGACTTCTTAGTTGTTTACTAAGTCCCTAGTAGCTTCGGTTTGTTACATAACGTTATTACTGAAGCAGCGATAAACATTAATCTTATAATCGCCATAATTTTGAATATTTTGATGTTTTTCATTTAAGCCGTATCAGAGCAATTTTTTAATTGAAGTTTTTCTTCCATTCAGATCTGTGGTTCGAATTTTCGTCATCTTTAGTATAGAAATAGCTCCAAATTCGACAAAGAGAAGGAGTCTGAATAATCAAAATCAACCACTAAGTAAGTGCAAAAGGGTGTTTCAATCCCTGATGAAACTATCTATCGAAGAATTGTGTGAAACTGCCGATTCTCTCATTGCACCTGTGAGGTTAGGTGTGGCTAGACCTACGGCGCCGTTTTCCCTCGCTACATCAGCCAGCGACATTTTGAATGTGAGTGAAATATTTTAAAAAAAAACTTTTAGAAAAGCTTTTCATTAGTTTGGTTTAGTTTGTATTCTATTCAAATTTGGTTTAATAACACCTCAATAGTAATAAAACTTTTTTGTACTGCTATAATACACAATGAACTATAACAGCTATAAATTTTTTTATTTTACACCTCATGACTAGGATTAAGTTGAAATTTTTTTTAATATTCCATGTTTATTAGTGATACATCTGATATTTTTTGTTTATTTGATAACAATACATTCCCTCATTTGAAAGAAAACTCTGTATTCTATTATAGGATGAGGCACTGCATATACATGTGGGAGCAACAAAATGCACTTCGAAAACTTGCAAAAGTGGAACATATGTAGTTGTTAAAAGTTTTTATTGTAATATCTGATATCTATAATTTTTTTAAAATTAGTTAATGTAAAATTAATTCAAAGATAATTTGTCGGCTTCTCGAAAAAATATAGGCTTTAACGGAAATAAGAACACGTAGGTGTTTCAAAATCTACACAATCAATACATCGAATTAAATATTTTCTTGGTGAAGTATTTGAATACTTTTCGAATTAATTTCCACACTAAATCATCTGGACCAGAGTTTATGCAAAAAATGAAGAAGGGTAAGATTAATTTGTGTTGTTGCTTTACAGGGATCTCAAGAGCTATTTTTGGTTGATCCATTAGCACCATCTTCTACTCGTCATATCAGTCGTCAAACCAGCAATGAACGATTTCCATTTTTGGCGGAAGCTGTTAGGAGAGCGGCTGCTACTGCTAGAGATCTATTGAACGATGTAAATGACGGAGAAAGTAAGCTTCGTGAATGATTTTTTTGCATATTCAGTAATAATAAAAATACTCATCATAGGTATGGCAATTGATAATGATGATGATAATGCTTCGGAGCATGAAGACGCTCCTGCTGAAAGAGATCGCATTATCCCTTTACCAACTCATCAAGGTTGTTTGAATGAATCTGAACCTCGGGACCCACCTGCAGATGTTCAAGAAAATCGAAATCAGGGCGAGGAAAGTGATCCTGAGTTGGATCTTTTAGCAGAAACTGAATCTGACAGCGACGATAATCATAGCAATCAGGATGCAGCTTCTGCTCAGAGATCTGTACAAACTGGTGCTACGGCAGGATCTGATACAGGTAATTTTTTTTCTTTAAGTAAACAAACAATTGTTTCTTATAGAAAGAATGGTTAAAATGTGCACAGGGTTGCAGCTTCTTGTTTCCCAGTTTTTAAACAGATCGAGAAAGTTGTATTCCTTTCCAAAAAAATAGGTCAATTAAAAAAAAATTAAATCATGTAGTAGGAGAAAAGTGAAGAACAAAATATTTCAGTATGCTGTAGAAAATAATATTTCAGTGTTATGTAGAAAATTTGGAAATTGAAACATGAAATATCGGAAAATTTTAATGATCTTAGTCCATAAACAAATTTAGATATATTAAAACAGTGGCTTACAAAAACAATTTACACATTTACTAAATAAAAAATATATTTTTATAAGCCATTGTTTTAATATGTTTATTAATTTATATCTTGTATTGGTCCAATTAATCCAAAAGAATTTAGATATATTGTAGTTTCTTGGTTTGATTCCTGTGGACTACAGTTTTGGTAACATCAAGACATACTGTATTCAGTAATGCAACAGTCTTTCGAAAAAAATACAGAATAAGGATTCACCATTGAAAGTTTTCAAAATATTGAAACATCATTTCAAATTTACTATATGCACTAGAAAACCTTTCCTCAGAAGTGGTACTCTTATTGGTTTTGAATAATTTTTTTGTGAATGATTGAGCTTCTGCGATTGTGTTTTTTGCATGTGTGTTGTTTTCCATGATAAATTACTTATCAGGAATGCTGCTCTTCCCGGAAGATGACAGCGCCGAGTCTAGTCAACAGGAAGAAGAAGAAAGTGAAACCGGCGAAACGGATGAACAAGACACTGAGGATTATACCCTCAATGACGAACAACTTGAAAGAAGGAGGTATGTCTAGTAAATTGTTGGGATAGTAGATCAAAAAGCAATCATTTGCCTTCATTAGAGTTGAAGCTATTGAAATTTTCTTTCATTGCATAATTTTTAGCTTATTTAGTAGATTCCAAAAAATGCATTTTGAATGTTTTGTATAATGAATGACATTTTTGTTTAGAATCTGTTATATTTATGAGATTTTCTATTTGTGTATGTATTGAAACAAAATTGACAAAAACAACTACACTGTTAATGTAAATTCACTGGAAATTGAACATTAAAATTTTCAACACTTATGCATTGAAACTAACATTTTCATATAAAGTAATTACACACTAGTTTGCATGTATTATATGTATTTTCAAAAAATGCTCCAGGAAGTTGAAAAACTGGAGAAATAAAGGAATAAGGCTCATTAAAAACATCATCATTTTTGATACCATCTCATTATGAAGTAGTTCTGGGCGTGGTTACTTTGTTGTTTGTTGTATAATACATTTCTCTTGCTCTGTTGTCTATGAAAGAAGCCGTTACAGCAATGCAACGGGTCATGGGCAACGGACAAATCTAGCACCTCAAAACATGCAATGGGCTATTCGTTCAAGAGAAGCAAGCCGTTCAACTGGAGTAAGAATTGCCGGTGGTACTAACTTGTTGTATATTGATCCAAGTTCACTGAGAAGATCTACTGGTGCTAGTACTTCCGCTGGTACAGATACTATCACAATGGCAACTACTGCTAGTTGTTTAGCCAGAGCATTTGGTGAGTGAAATTTCACATAATAGATTCCTCGACAATTTCTGATATAAGTATTTATTTAAATAGTTTTGCCAAATTATACAAAATTCACAGATTATTGTTTTCATCTTTTATTTAGATTTAAGAGTGTTGATATATTAGTATTTTTTCATGATATTTTTTGATGTTTTCAGGTATTGTTATACGCCAGATATCTGATCTTTTATCAACAATGCCTAATATCTCTCAAATTTTGACACCAATAACTCACATGGAAGTATCACAAGATGACATTTATAATGTACAGGTAAAAAGAATTTATGTATTAATGCGTATACATATGACACAGAACCATTCCACGATTTTATTGTGAATGGAGATCTGGCATGTTAATTTGAAGGAAAAAAAGTATTGTAAATTTATGTTTCATTTTCTAAAAATGTTTGAAAAGATATTTCTTCATTTCTGAAATTCCTAATCACTCATAACTTAAATTGTGTCATGAGCTAATATGAGCATTACATTGAAGTTACTGCATCTTAGCTTCCTTTTTTTTCTGTATTTAATTATTTTCCAGATATATTTAGAATTCCGATTGAAATGCACTTGGGATTGGCTTCTGACAGTTATGGATGCAACTGAAGCTCAGCTAAAATTTGGTGCTTCTTTAACTAATTCTCTGGATATCCCTAGTACCAGTCATTCGATAACTCCAACTGTAAACACTAATGGTGAGCTAATTTTTCATAATCTAATGAAGAATATGTAATATATTATAGTTCTAATCTTGCTGTTGTTTTCACTCAAAATACTTAGAATGAATATTAATGAATCCTTTATTTAGCAAAACTGCTAATAGTACATAAATGTTCAGAAATGAGGTCGTCAAGACATAATATAACATAAATATGAAGTATCAAAAAATATATAAAAATCATAAATACAGTCAAAAACACTCTCACAATGTAAAATACTTGACACTTTCAAAACCAGATCAACATACAGGTTCATCATCAAAAGAAACCTCAGTGTAAAACAAAACAAAATGGTTCCAATTATTCCCCCAGCAAGCGACTTCAGTTTTTTCTTAAATAAACCTAGTGATGTACATTCTTTGAGGTTCTTTTCCAGGCAGTTGAAGGCTAACATTCCCGCATGGTATATAGATTTTTCAGTCTTTTTTTTTATTTTTGACTCTAATATGTATATTATGTCTAGTCCTGGTATTATATTGGTGATAGTTTACATTAAATTCAAATTTTGTACTCAGGTAATCCGGTGATAGATTTTGTAGATTAGTATCATGGTATGATAATATATAATTATAATCCTTTACAGACATCCATTTTAAATCTTTCAGCATAGTACGAATCGATGTATCCCTTGGTAACTTCCATTGCTCTGTTTTGTTGTTTCTGTACTCGATCTAACTCATTATTAATAACTGTTAATAGTTTTGATTCACAGAATGTAAAATGTGGTAATACTAATGTATTATATATTATTAATTTGGACCATCTAGACATGTTTGATGATACTCTTATCATGAAGTTGATATTTAATGTTACTGTTTTTATAACTTGTAGTACATGAGGTTTGAAAGCTAGTTCTTGATCAATTAAAACTCCAAGATATTTCACCTCACCAACACTTTCGATTGTGTTATTTTCAATTATTATCTGCAGGTTTCTATTATCTATTTCACTGTGGAGTGCTTTGTTACCCAACATCAGAAATTTTGTTTTCTCGCTATTAAGTTTTAGTGTATTAGCACTGCACCACTTATTTATTTTGCTGAGTTCATTGTTTAAAGTATTCATCAGATCATCCATGTCACTAGAACAGTAATACATAAGGGTTTCATCTGCAAACAAGTGTATTAACTGCTCTGCCACTACTTTTTTTTTTTTTTTTAGTTAATACTTCAACAAGTTCAAATGTTAGAACAAGTCACAGAAATCACTCTAGCTCTAATGGAACAGGCACACCTGGCTCAAGGATTGTTGGTTTCACTAATGTGGAAAACAGATCCCGTCCTGAAAGAGATGGTAGGGAATAAAAGAATTTATAATATGAATAAGAAATCAGTATTTCCACAAGTCACAAAGATAGAGTTAAATTACATATTTCAAAATTTCGACAGAATAAAATACTTATCATTATTACAGACAGTTTAAGTAAAAATCAAAATGCCGTCTCGAGATATGTCACAAATAGGGTTGCCATCCGTCCGGGTTTCCCCGGATTTGTCCTAGATTAGGGGCGTCCGGGTAAAACCCGGACAAATTTTGTGTCCCGGTGTGTGAAGCAGCTTGAGTCTCAGTGGCGGAGATGAGCTATTAAATGCAAACCATTTGTGGTCGAATTTTTTTGAAACATCTATATTCTAAACTGCTCAAAATTGCATAGTAATATTTTTGTATATCAGCTCACAATGCGAATGTAGAGTGAGTTTTTCCCTCGGGTCGCAGCAATGGAGGAAGGAGAGAAACTTGCTAAATACACATACGCTTTCTTCTCTGATCAAAATAAAGTCTAATTTTAAAGACTTGAGTTGCTCGGACTTTTACAAATTCATGATGAAAAATAAACACATTTTGGGAAAAATTGGCAAGTCTGAAAAATTCCAAGTAAAGTTGAATTAGTAAAAAGAACTTGATCTCATTAACTTTTTTTTTTTGGTACCTAACCTATCTAACCGAACTAGATAGCCTATCCCATAATTTGTTGTTACAATGTAGAATCTAGTCTATCTCATTTTTGATCTACCAAAAATTATCGTCATGAGTTGTTTTTCATTTGATGATACCAACAGAAAAGAGAAAACTGTAAACTGTGTATAATAGAATTTTATTTGTTTTTTGTAGTTCTGTTTATATGGCAAACAAGCGGTTTAAAGTTTAAATAAATTAAAAAATTAAAATATAAACGATGTTTTATTTTATTCAATTGTCCGGGGTTTTTAAAATTTTTGTCCGGCATCGGCAATTTAGATGATGGCAACCCTAGTCACAAATCAACAAAACATGTAAAATTGAAAAGTTAAGAAGCTTTCCAAGTATTCCTGAACTGAATGAAAACAGCCACTTCTCAACATTTTTTTACATTTGTTCTTGTATTCATTTACTGGATAATAGAATGTTATATAAAATAGTTTTAAAGTGAAATAAATAATAAAATAAACTTTAAATAAGAATAGGTTATTCGTATTCAAAGTTTATTGTATTATTTATTTCACTTTAAAAAAAACTTTTCTATATAACTTTATATTATCCAGTAAATGAATTCAAGAAAAAATGTTGAAAAATGGCTGTTTTATTCAGTTCAGGAATACTTTGATATGTCTTGAGACAGCTTTTTGGTTTTCACTTAAACTGTGTTTAATGATAGGTATTTTAGTTGTGTTGAAATATGTAATTTTACTTTATCTTTGTGACATGTGGAAATACTGAATTTGTATGTTGCCACAAATTATCATTTATCTATAGAAATTTATAGGCATATATTTTTGGAAAAATTGAACCACAAAGAAAAAACCTTATCTTCGAGATTTTCTTGATGAATTGAAATAATTTTGTTGTGAAAAGTATTTCATTTTTTTGTTAATTCTGTAGGTGTAGATGCCCACGCAGCTAGACGAGAATTTTTATCCTACTGCTTGTCGCTGATGCGGGCGCATAACAGCGAACATTTAGATTCGCTACCAGTTCTGGATGTATCTGCCCTCAAGCATGTAGCTTACGTATTTGATGCTCTTATTTACTTCATGAGATCTGGTTCAACTGAAGCAGTAGATACGGATTTGAGACGAGATGGCCTTAGGTTATCATCGTGGAATGATCAGGTATTTCAAATCTATTAACCTGGCAATATGTTTGCTACAGGTGTAACATATATTTTCCGTAGGATGAAAATGAAAATGAGGAAGTTGAGGAAGATATTACTGTTGCCATGGACACAGAATCTTTGGATGACCAAGAAATTAGTAATTTGGCTAGTATTTCTAGTAATTTGAATGCCTCTCTGCAAGGAGGATCTGGAAAAGGGAGAAAACATCCTTTCTTTCAGGTAATAAGTTATAATTTTCACCAAATTCAATACAAATTTGGATATTATATTTCTATTTGATTCAAAATACTTATTGTTGTATTTGTGTATAAATTTTAACTAATAAAAAATTTTTTCTACTTCCTATTCGGTATGTAGTAACTGATTTGTGGGATGTAAGTATGTTTCACCTCCCTAAGTAATTACTCACCTTCCTAGGGAAGTAATAGAGTAGCGCAAGCTCCTCCGGAAGATCATCGACATCCATTTTGTTGATTTTTTCAAAATTTGACAGAGTGATGATCAGTCTGTCCTGTCAGTGAACAGTAGAGATTTGTAAATCTGTCATACAGACAGGGTATTTAAGTTGCTCAAATTATATGATATGAAAAAAAATATTTTTTTTATAACTGAGATTGAATTCTCGCACATCACTTGGTGAAACATCATAAAGAATAAAGTATAAACTTTAAAATAAAAACACTTGGCTTATGTTTCACAATATAAAAAATCTTTAGATACTGTACTTAGCAGTAATAAAAAGTCGACATGTTTCGAGCTATGAACTCATTATCAAGACTCTGCTAAGTACAGTATCTAAAGATTTTTTATATTGTGAAACATAAGCCAAGTGTTTTTATTTTAAAGTTTATACTTTATTCTATATTTTTTTTATTTGAGACTAAAAGTAGAAAAAATATAATACACATGTAGCTATGTTCTTGACCAGTCTCGGACTATTTTGTCAGCCCCTTGCTACCGCTAGAACGCAAACTACTTCTTCGGCTGGTTGTATCACTTGGCTCCTTTGTAGTGTAATTAACTATTTCTGAGTATATAGTTAATATGTTACAGTTTAAAATTTCATTTATATAAGATTAACCTAAACTTTTAACACAATAATATGATTATGAAATTTTTCTAATTTTTTCATCCCTTATAGATTCTTTATCGTCAGTTTCAGTGAGAGACAGTATAGCAGTTATTTCTTTTATTTTATTAAATTTTGATGTTTCATTGCCTTCTTATATATTCATTTAACTCTATTCTTTTCTATTTGAGTTAATTTTTTTAGTTTCCTGTTGGAAGGATATATATTCTTGTTAAATTGGTATTTTTATAGTTTTTGAAGTAATAGCATATTAAATTGTATAAAAGCTATAAAAAAAATTATACATTGTTTGTATGTTCCTATTGCATAACTCTATTATGACCTGTTTCAATAGGCCATATTACTTTTACTGAACCAAGTTACTACAATGCACCTTTGCATTACTCTTGTTGTCTTGTTGGTTTATCAATTTTGTTTTTACCATATAGAAGCATAATATTTCTATAGGGAATTAATGAAAATATCAAAAAAATTATCCACACTTTCTAGAAGTTCTATTGATATTACTAATGCCCGCCATATACGCTACGGTAGACCGGATAGGAAACCTGTGCAGGTATACCTGCGCAGGTCTGTGTACGTACAAAAAATGCAAATACTATTCCCACATACGCTCCGGTCTACCTGCGCAGGTAGACCTCTCCGGTCTACCGTAGCGTATGTGGCGCGCATTAGACTAGTTGATACTGATTGATCAATTGAGATTTATGATTATTCATTAAAATTTGTTTCTGCTTTATTAGTTTCAATGAATTATTGAAATTTTCAAATCATTTACAGCGATCTGATTCTACTTTATGCCTCGGATGTCCGCCACCTGATCCATTCGAAACTCCATTGTCTGAAGCTCTACCTTTAGCGGACCAACCACATCTTTTACAACCGAACGCAAGGCGTGAAGATTTGTTTGGAATACCAAAACATCCTGTAACATTGAGTTCCACTGATACCAATTCAAACAACCCATTGGAGTCTCTTCCTATAAAACTGAGTTTATCGACTCGTACAACAGAATTTGCTATGAGTCAACCTGCCAGAGCAAATCAACCAATGTCTCAGTCATTGAACGTTATGGGACCAAATCCCTTGTTCTACCCTCACAATTTTATAGGAGATGAGTCTACTGTCGATAATCAGAAACCTACAACTAGTAGAGTGGTTCAAACTGATGGTGCTAATGGTTCTGATACAGAACCAAGATTTATGGAACCATTTCAGAGCTTGTTGGCTGTCATCAAAGATGAAACTGGTGCGTTAAAGTTTGAGTTGTTTATGTCAATGAATAGCAAGAGATTTGACTAGTTTTTCAGAATTTGAAGTTGAATTTATAACATTAAAATTTTCTGAGATAGTTTCTGATGTTACTTATGCATAACTGGGTTTGTGTAATGAAATTACCAATTCTCATGAACAACAAGAATAGGGTTTCAAACTGTAGGTGTTCAACTAATCTATAAATGTTCACTCGGCTGACACTTTTTCTCTCATTTTTTGTCTATCGCGATTTCGCGATACTGAGAAGATTATTAATAATGCTCAAACTATTGGAAGATGCTGTTATTAATGAAAGTCTAAATATTAAAAAAAATATTTCAGTTGAGAAAATATTTCGTTTTGTTGAAATTTTATTTTAATCATGGAGCACAACTTATTGAGTCTACTAATAATATTAAATCTTATATGTAATTGGTATTATATTAATTATTGTCCTATGCATTTTTCAGGTGACAGTTTGGAAGAAAGACCTCAGGATTTGTCTTGTAATCGGGATAGTACAATAATAGATCAGTCCAGAACTAAATCTTTATTACTTACGCCTAGAGATTCAACAGAGCAAATGGATATTACAACTTCTAGACCACAGATTATAGTATCTCCCAAAAAATTAATGAATGAAATGTCGACTAGTTTAGAACATGTGAGTTGTTTATAAAATCATTGGTTTTCTCAGAACAGCCTCAATTAAAAATATATTTTCACTGAATGATACACATGAAAAATTGTGTTATAGATGAGGAAAAATCTCGTTACCTTGTGAAGTTGAATATTGCTAGTTAATTTCGTAACTCCTTTATTTTCAGATTCCACTACCAGAGAATCCACCACCATTAACTTTCATTCTACCGCCCAACGGTGCAAATGAAAATTCCCAGGATTTCAATACGCAGAGTACTTCTGACAGTCAGTATTCTGGATCATCGATGCAATCTGCAAGCTCTTCGAGAAGTCCCAACACAAGTGTCATAGTAAGAGTGGGTTCCTCAATGGTAAGCCATTTTATCAAAATTAATATTTTCTCTTATTTTGTGAATAGTTCACGCAAGATTAAGGAAGAAAACTCGAAATTTTCATTGGATAAAATCACAATAATTGCCTCATATGGTACTTATTGGATAAATCTTACTAAAATATCGATAATTGAGAGTAATTATGTGTTCTGAGTCTATTTATACACAAAAACAATGGAATGTATGTTTTTAATATTGGAATCATATGGCAAAAAAATTTTAAAATAAACTTAAGTTTTTGTGATGATGTTTGAATCAGAACAAAAATACATCAGTGTAACCCGAGGTAATTTTTGACAATTGGATATTAAAATCCCTGTGTTACGATAATTTTGTAAATACAGTGAAATAATATCATCTGAACTGAATCACTAACATGTATATGTAAAATGAGCTATCAACCAATATACCATAATAGTATGAATGACTTGATGAGTTAAGTTTTTTTTTAAAGTACTGATGTATGTGTTCCCCATTTCAGATCTCTATCATTTAGTACTCCCAGGAAATTAACTGATTGATGAATTTCTATGTCATCAGTATACATAGACAATTCAGAATATCAATAGTTTGTTCATTAACAAAAAAAGTCCTTTTTTTCTGCATGTTAATCATCAGAGCATTTTCCCTACACCACTTATGAGCGTCATCCAAAATTTTCTTCGTATTATTAATTGCAGATGGAACCGAGTCTGACGTTGCTAAAAAGTTCGTATCATCGGCGTAACTAACTTTGAAATTGTTTTGGCATAGAGCGTTAATATAATAAGAAAGAGAAATGGCCCCAACATACTACCCTGTGGCACTCCCGCACAACATGTATTTCTCCTTTGAAAAATACTTTACAACCTCAATGGAAACATAAACTTTGTATTGTTTGTTCTCTAGATAAGTCCTGATAAGATTTTATCTCATCGTAACCTTTCTTATGTTCAGCAGCAGCCAAGATATCAGCTTGTTAATCAGATGCAAGCATTTGAAGTTTGTTGAGAACTGAGCCTATAGATTGCACATTT
>JARQZK010001644.1:2500-45000 GCA_030704885.1 Cynegetis impunctata
TACCATTTCAAGCTTAAAATCTTCCAAGAGTCTCTGTAGGACATCGATGGCCAATTCAAATTAACATATATATTGATCTCAATCAAAGATGATAAGAAAGACAGTATATGTTCCAACATTAAACTGAACATGAGATATGACCACGTGAAATTTGCCATCGTTAGCCTACAAAAATCTTGTGTCAAATTGAGAGCGAAATAAGCAAATAAATCAAAAATATTTCAAATTAGGAAATGCAAGATGATTATTTCAATATTGAAAGATAAATAATTTAATATAGATATAGGAAAAAATGTGAAATGGCGGAATATGAAAAAATCAACTCAGATTTTCAAGACAATGCACTTATACGAAATAATTAGAATTCTTCCCGCAACTTACCGTCAATCAGACGCCACAGATAATTAATAACTTCAATATATTGACTATTCGCTCAATACTTATAAATACATCTTGAGATTTAAAAACGTGAGGGATGTTGCTTCTTCCATTGGTATTTACGAAAAAAGCAGATATTTCACGTGTACTCTGACGCTATCCTGATATTCTGGTCGTACGCAAGTCATTCGCGACTGGACGAGTCTATTATTAAGAGGTAAAACAAAAGTATTTGGACGAGTCCAGTAAGGTAGCATTAAATAGCGTGAATCACGGTATTTTAATCAACAATTCAGTGACGGCGGTTAAGCGGAGAATTTACACGTTGCACACCTCCTTCGACAAAAAAAAAATAATTTTCCAAAAATATTATTATTTTTTTAACTTTCAAGTTACAAAAAAAATTTCGAAATTAAAAAGAAAACAAAGCGAATAGTCAATTAAAAATGTGAAAAAATTAATTCGATAAAGTTATGAGAAGTTTTTAAAATGCATTATCGTTAAGAAAACCATGTTTGACCTGTAGAAGAAATAGCAAAAGGTTAAGATAGGTTATACAACTAATTTATAAAGTAAGTTACTAATGAAAGGTACAAGGTAAAAAAATTTAAAATAGCAACAAAAATATAAGCATAGCATATAAGAAACACTAAAACACTCGATAAAATTTAAAGATAAATAAAATAAGAAAAGTCAAAATCGGTAAATCAAAAAAAAATATCAGCGTATCTGCATTCGTTGAGAAGGTACGAGTTTACGTATGCCGCCGCATATAAATTCAAGATAAACTGAGTGCCTACACACTAGATAAAGATAAGATATGTATGTCAACACACCAGCAAAGATAAATCTCAACGCAATACAAGACTGGAAGATAATTGAAAGAGATAAAAAAATGTGTCTATAATAAGACAAGAACTAAATCGAAAAATAAAAATAAATAGTGATATTTAAAATAAAAACACTTGGCTTCAAGTTTCACAAATATATTGAATAAAAATTAACAATTACATTAGTCAACTAGTTTCGGGTTATGGGCGCATTATCAAGACTGAACAGAAAAATACTTAACAAGCTCATTTATAATATTGATTGTAGTAGAGGGGAAATTTGGTATTCAACTTGTTTATTTACGATGGGGTAATTCCTCTTAATGGCACTACTAATTTCTAAAATTTCCAACAGGTCAAGACGTTTGCCCTTTTTACCTGGGTGGAGGCATATCGTTTTCTCGAAGTCGATGAAATGGTTAAATTTTATACAATGCTCTGAGAAACCAGTGGTGTTTCTGTTAAACAAAATTGACTTTTTATGTTCTTCTACGCGAGTGTTGATTTTTCTGCCTGTTTGTCCGATATAAAAGGATGGGCATTCATTACAAAAGATTTTGTAAACACCACTGTTTTCTCCAATATTGTTCCTATCCTTGTTATTGACTAAGAGTGACTTTAAATTACGTTTATTTGTACATATGCTTTTAATACCGTTTTGTGATAATCTGTTGATGATTTTATTACTAATTCCTGGAATATAGTTTATTAAATGATATTTTTGTTCTCTTTTTATTACTGGTGAGGGATAAATTGAATTTAGAATATTCTTATTCAATTTATCCCTCACCAGTAATAAAAAGTCAATAACAAGGATAGGAACAATATTGGAGAAAACAGTGGTGTTTACAAAATCTTTTGTAATGAATGCCCATCCTTTTATATCGGACAAACAGGCAGAAAAATCAACACTCGCGTAGAAGAACATAAAAAGTCAATTTTGTTTGACAAAAACACCACTGGTTTCTCAGAGCATTGTATAAAATTTAACCATTTCATCGACTTCGAGAAAACGATATGCCTCCACCCAGGTAAAAAGGGCAAACGTCTTGACCTGTTGGAAATTTTAGAAATTAGTAGTGCCATTAAGAGGAATTACCCCATCGTAAATGAACAAGTTGAATACCAAATTTCCCCTCTACTACAATCAATATTATAAATGAACTTGTTAAGTATTTTTCTGTTCAGTCTTGATAATGGGCCCATAACCCGAAACTAGTTGACTAATGTAATTGTTAATTTTAATTCAATATATTTGTGAAACTTAAAGCCAAGTGTTTTTATTTTAAATATCAATATTTAATCATGTTTCACCAAGTGATAAGCGAAACTTCAATATTAGTTATTAAAAATAAATAGCTTGACTATGAATATCAAAAATATTTAAAACGATAGCAATAAAAAAAAACACGAAAAATTATCAACCCCTACTTTCCGACTATGGTGTAGCAAGATTAGAACATTCAACATTGAAAATATAAATGACAATAAAGAATAATGATGAAACAGATATTGATAGGTTTCCAACCTGGCATCTCATGAATAAAAATATTATGTTGACTAACATAAAAAAAAATTTTAATTTAATTATTGAACAAATTTTGAAATCTAATTTGAAAAAGGAATTTTTAGTAAAAATTCAATATATATAACTACTATATAGTCGGAAAAAAGAATTCTCTAAGTATTGACATACAGTTAAATTTAAGTTGAGATAAATATGTCAGTGTATTTTAGCAAAAGATACTCTCAACGACTAAATTAAAAGACAAAAGGCATATTCATATAAAGTTATTCAAAAGTAGTCAAATAGTTAACTTCACAGTCAGCTGCTAATCGGTTAATTCATGAGTTACTACCAGTTATTAGACAAATTTTTGTTTTCAAAAAAACTTCAAAGAAACGTAAGAAGGGGTAGTATCCCAAAATTAAAATCAGAGCCTCGATGTAATAGACTTTAAATAATGTATCTCACCCAACCAAGTAATATCTAATTGAAGTGGAGATCCAACTCAGCAAGATTATACCGCCTTGGAATTTCAAATAGAAATTTCCACAGGCCCAAAGATACAACAGAATACCAGACCAATTTCAGTTAGAGAAAATGTTAAACTTCTGATCATGGAATCGTCAGATGCTTTTGTTCAGATATTTCCCTACGGTCATTCCTTCTACAGATCAATTAATAAACAAAAAAACTAATGGAAACTATATAGATAAGAGGGCGCCAGCAAGAGGTTAACTCGCAAAGATAAAAAAGAAAAAGATTTTAGTGTACAGTACCAAAAAAAAAACAGAATCTTTAAAAGATTCATGATTCTATAAACTCCAAAGTAAATTAGCAGCTACGCACAGATGTATAATTAGATATTGCATAGCGTAAATAAACATCAGTCAATTAATAGGCAACCATATATACAAAAAAACATTATTAGTAAACTCAGAAATCTATTTCGCATGTAGGTACGAAATAGTACAAGATAAAGATAAGGCATATAGGTACTAAATAGTACAAGATAAAGATAAGATACGATATATATGTATATTAGATAGTTGTCAGTAAAATTTTTGATAAAATGTTGTACACTAAACAAAAACTAAAGGAACCGATATAGAAAAACATTTTTGGTGTACATATCATTGTAACTAGAAAAGAAACAAAAAGAACTAAAAAAAAACTGAAGTAATTCCAAGCAGCCACCTCATTTATTCCACACTCACCAGCATTCATCAACATTCACCCACACTCCTCCTCATTCACCGCCATTCATCCCCTTAGCGTACTGGAAAAATAAAATCCTACGATTTCAAAAATTTCTGTAGTAAATTGACAGCTACACCCTGATTTTACTAAGAATTGCATAGCATTATAAACTTCAGAAAGGTGATAGGCAACCAGATATATATATATATATATATATATATATATATATATATATATATATATATATATATATATATATATATATATATAATTATTCATTCGAATTATTGTTGCCTGTGAACTATTTCTAATCTCTTGATAATTATTAGCAAAGTAATGTCTTTTCAAAGACAACAATCAAATATTTTAAACCTATTTTGTACATTACGTGGGTGAAGGTTTCTGTGGTTCCCTTCCCAATATCAACAGACCTGTCTGTTTATATTGGACTAAATAGCACGTAATTAATAACTGAAGACGGCCACAGCCGATTAGATTATCATCTAATAATAACAAATTTGAATGTTAATATTGGACTGAATAGCACGTAATAAATAACAAAGAACGGCCACAGCCGAAAAAATTTTAGTGAAACATAGTATGTTTCTATTCAAATTTTTCAAATCAATAAATGTCAAAGAAATTTCAATTTTTTCAAAAGTTTTGAGAAAGCCACGAATGTCGTGGCGAAACGTCAACTTTTTAATAAAATCGAGTTTTTTAAGATTCAACAAGCCTGTTATTGCTAATAATTATCAAGAGATTATATATATATATATATATATATATATATATTTATTACATAAGTTATTTTGGAAGAGGCTAAGGTTGCTTCATGATAATATATAAACAATAGTTCCATACTTGCAACGTTATGAGATAACCTGGTTTATATTATATCAGATTTAGGTAACTTTACAATAGCAAATTACAAAACCACATATTTGAAATATACGCTTAAGAAACAGATTTAACTTTAAATATGTTTGATGTGTGTTGCGTTGCAATAGGGATCTAATTTATATTCTATATTTTTATGGCTGTGCATTTTCTATTGTCTTATCATAAAATTTCTTTCGGAGTATTAGACGCTTCAGTCAATATCGTTCTGTTTTATATTTTATAGTCTTATGTTTATCTGTAGTATACTCCATTGTATCGCCATATTTATTATGGAGTATTAGAACCTACAATCTAATACCTTTGTCACAAAGGATCAATTGTAAACCAGAGGACAATAACACCAATCCGATTAGGAGCACGTTCAGAAGAGCTCTTCTCAGAAGACAGGTCAGTGGTGGACACCGACAAAGACTAGGGCAAACCTGGATATTCCAATGTTCAGAAAGTGCTACTATTAACATAATTATTCATTTGTTTTATTGACCTTCCTGCTAGTATTCGTCAGCCAATGACGCGAGAGGTTCTAATTCTAATGAATCCACCCGGAGGTCCCCATTTTCATAACAGGTACTATGCTTATTAAAAGAAGCATACGACAGTACTGATTTTTCTATGAACGATACCATAATTAGTACGTCAATGTATATACAATACATTCTTGTTCCTGAAGTTGCAATTGAAGTGTAAATATATAAATAGTTTGGAAATATGACCATGTATTCAAATCTGACACTGTGTCCAGTTTTAGGTTTCCGCGCCCAAAGGGTAAAAACGGGACCCTATTGGCGTCCGAAATTAAGATCGTAGCGCCGGAACGGCTAATATCGGTACTAGAGCATGGGACATTAGCTGTTTGTTTACATTGATTGGTAATGGTATTTACGCTCATTTCATTTTGAGTGTTCGAACGTTTAGCTTCGTAATTTGTGTTTTTTTGGACTTCGTATTTTCTAGTGGTTCATTGTGTTTCGATTGAGGACAATATTATCTCTGTTCAACAGTAGATAACCTACCTACATCAAGTTGAAATTTACACTGAGTTTTTATCATTGAACATAAAAATCAATAATAAAATAAAGTCGAGGATGAATAAATTAATTGGTTGAAGGAACTATGTATACCTCATGAAAAGGCTGTATGATAAAACACCTATTTATTTAAAAAATAAAAAAACTTTCAAAAGTTTCAAGAAAACATCTCTGACATGTCTACTTTCATTACGAACTGAATAATTTTTGAGTATAATGGACAAAACTAGGTACTTACCAGCAAAACTGAAAGGAACAACATGAAATGAAAGAAGAATTTATATGAATACTCTGCTTGAATGGTTTGAACGTAATGAGTTATTATATTTTTTGAATTTTCCTGATGTATAACAGCTATCCTGAAAGTACGGTGGACTTCTGAGAGTCTGATTTTTTTGATAGAATCTCTGTTTTTCTGATTATATAATTGAATATTTCAGTTTTTACCTAGCTATAGAGTCAAGATTTATTTCATATTCTTGATGTTATGATAAACTGTTATTCTGGTTGTGCAAATAAACATCATTTGTTATTATTATTTTAATAGTATCTCTGGTTGTTACATGAAAGAAAATACAATAATCTAGAATCTCTGGATGATGGCACAGGTTCATATTCTGATAAAAGTGGAACATTTTTCGTTGGAATAGCATTGGACTTCAAAAACTCTACGTTTTCGGTTAGCTGAAAATTGCACATCATTAGTTGGTATAATTCTATATGGAAAAATCCACAAACTTACTGCAGGGAAAATAATTATTCTCAGTAAACTGTGAAGAACAACTCTCTTATGTTCAGATATTTTTTTTCAATCTTCAAGTTATGAATCCACACCTTTCTTCTGTACATCATTTTCTTGTTTCCCAACTTTGTTTGGAATGCAACTTTGAATTGTCCAGCTTTCGGAAAGGTATGTAAGCTATATTTGGGTTTTTTTGCCCAAGATGAACGATAGAATACACAAAATAGTGATTCATCTCTTCTGAACGTTTGTAAACGATCCAAAATACAATTGAAACTCGACAACTTCTCATATAAAATACACGTAAACAGATGTTAACAAAGCAATCTATCTCCCATGCTCTAGTAATATTCGACACCGGTAGAGGGCGTATCGCTTATTATGTTTTCCCAATTATTAAGACTTCGCTATGTGTCCGTCTGTCTGTTACCGCGATAGCTAGACAGTTTCACAAATTAAGTGTTTCTGTTGCCGCTATAATAACAGATACTAAAAACAAAATAAAATAAATATTTAAGGGGGGCTCTCATACAACAAGCGATTTTTTTGACCTTTTTTGCTCGATATCAATAATGGCAATAGGCAGGCACTTGAAGTATTCACAAAATACTCAGTTGTATTTTTACTTTAATAAAAAATTGAAATTAAATAAATATTTAAGGGGGGCATAGTCAATGGTACGGAACCCTTCGTGCGCGAGTCCGACTCGCACTTGGCCGTTTTTTATCAATTCAATAGCTGCACAACAGCACGAGGTTAAGCAACAACACCGAGAATATAAAGGACTCGAGGCTGCCGAGTGACGTCACAACAGGCAGGCAGACCCGAAGTCACATCGTTGTGCGTTGGATAAAGCGAACCGCTAAAGCAATAGGTTTTTTGAAATGTTTGAAGGGCTTTCTGTTTAAAGAGGGTACCAGTCGTCAACTGAGCCCTTATTTGTACCCCATTCGATTTCATTATGGAAAAACTAAATTTCAAAGCAAATACCATTACTATCAAAACTTATGTAATCAAAGTATTCAATTTGCGAATTTTGCATGACGCCAATCGGTCGTTTAATTTTCCACAGTAATTTTTAACGAGTTTATTTACTGTACAGGTAATCACAATTTTTGCAATCTCATGAATTGTATAAATATTACATTTACTATCATTATGTAGATGGTCGTTTTCTGAGAAAAATTTCAAAATATATTGAGTAAGAAATGCCCGTTTATTATGAACTGTTAAAAAAGTTTCATCGAAATCATCTAAAATTTTGTTAAATATTATATAAGTATGCATATAAAACTATTCGTACGATAACGTCTTTGGGATAAAGCAATTTTCCGCGACTGAAACTTTTAATAAGGTTGAAATTATCTTCGACAATGAACTCATCATTGAACAATGAACACATCATTACAGGCCCGGGAGAATATTTCAATCTGAATAATGTGACTTTACTAGTATCATTTATTTTGAACCAGCCTTTAGGCAGTTGAAATGAGTTTAAAACATTAAGAAACTGTTCAAAATCATTATATGAAGATCTTTTTTCACAAGCTTCAAATTCGATCTTACTATTTCTAATTGCATTCGCAAAACTTTTATTTTCTAATTCGCGTAGTTTTTCATCACGACTAAGACGATTGATTTTGATAAATAAAAAGGACAAGTTGGGAGTTTGGTGGGCACAGCATCGTGTTTTAGTCTAGGAATTTTAAACTAACAGTTATATACTCGCCGGTTCTGGAATCCGTTGTAGTAGAACAAGTGATAATATTTTCCTTGGCAAAATGTAATTCACAGACCCTAGAGAACTTCGATGGAGAAAAATTTTCCCGGTGAATAGCTGCCACCCATTTAGCAGACATCATTTCATCCGTTGGAAAAAGGAAAAGGTGTACTTTTGGTCCATTTTTACAGTTACCGCGGCATCCCGATACACAGCAACTATATGACATTATGAATATTTCGTTTCGGTGACACACCACTACCACTACACAAAAATAGCACACTAATTAATCCTGTTACAACAAATCACAAAAAAAAACAAGGGAGAAAAACCCACGTCGCTCCTGTGAGGAAGTAAACAAACATTGAAAAAGTAGGGTTAAGCGGTGAATCTGAATTCGCATCTCAACAATGTGATTAGTAGGTATTGGTTAATGTTCGAAATTGTAGAAAGATCTTTACAGATTTTTACAGTAGTAAAACAGAGTGAGTCCAGTAAATCATGAAAAATATTTTAGGGTTGTACCTACAAAAAGATTAAGAAATTGAAGCGGCAATAAACTGGGGAAATCCAGCGAGATTTGCCAACATTGAAAGACGAGTTGGTTGGAAGGAAATCTTGCCAGAAGCTCACTAGAAGCGAGTGAATGAAATCCCCGAGGGGTGACAAACATTTTCGTATAATTGGAAGGGAAATATGTACGTTACATTTTAGCTATGAAATCGTTTACAATTCTTTACTGCGAGAGTTTGAAGTGGAAAATTCATTTCCATAAATATATCGAAAGATCTAACCATAAATGCACATTTCTAAGATGTTTGATATAACTTATATCAGTTTCTTGAAGTGTATGTTTTCGAATATTAACACGTTCGCGACGATGGTTTGGTTGTATACCGATAAATTCAGGACGAAAATTTTTTATGTCCCATTTTTGTTAATTTGTGTTTTTTTGTATGAATAAATTGTTTTTGAACAGTAAATATGAGTTTTTTTTTGTAGTTTGATTCCATTTTCGATGTGCACCACCTGTGGTTCCTGACGCCACCAATGAATATTTTTTAATTGTTGGCGTCGGGTACCACCGGTGGCCACCATGTAAAATCGATTGGAATTGGTTTTTTTGAGCATAAACGTTTTTTTAATTAGATTTATTTTGTTAGTTAGATTTATGTTCTTTTAGTACATAGTAATAACTTATTAGAAGAATGGTTAAAAATAACAATTTACACTTTTATTATAAGAAATAACGCATGACGCACGTTTCGGTGGAACTTCACCTTCTTCAGATGCTAATGGCAAACTTGCGTTATTTCTTATAATAAAAGTTAAATTGTTATTTTTAACCATTGTTTTAATATGTTTATTAATTTACACCAAGTATCGGCCCAATCAATCCAAAACTTATTAGAAGTGTCAGTGTAAAGTTTGACGTCAAAAAAAAAGCAGAGTTACGCAATAAATTAAAAGAAAATATATATATATATATATATATATATATTTATTTATTTACATATATATATATATATATATATAGATATATATATAATATATATATATAATATATATATATATATATATTATATATATATATATATATATATATATATATAATATATATATATATATATATATATATATATATATAATATATATATATATATATATATATATATATATATATATATATATATATATATTTTTATATATATATATATATATATATATATATATATATATATATAGATATATATATATATATATATATATATATATATATATATATATATATATATATATATTTATATTAATCTCAAAAAACTCGATTTTATTAAAAAGTTAACGTTTCGCCACGACATTTGTGGCTTTTTCAAAACTTTTGAAATATTGAAATTTCTTTGACTTGATTTCTTGATTTTTATTGATTTGAAAAAATTTGAATAGTTAAAAAAGACTACTATGTTTCATCAAAAATTGTTTCGGTTGTGGCCGTTCTCTGTTATTTATTACGTGCTATTCAGTCCAATATTAACATTCAAATCTGTTATTATTAGATGGTGAGGGAAACCAAGAAAACCTTTTCCCACGTAATGTTCGAAATAGGTTCAAATTATGTTGAAAAGTCAAAGAATAGGACACTATTTATCTTTTTTTCAAAAATTTTTCATTACGGCTGTGGCCGTCTTCAGTTATTAATTACGTGGTATTCAGTCCAATATTCAAATTTTGGAGATCACATGTTCTAAACTTAAGAATAGTTTCTAAATAGAAAGTATAGTTTAGAATCTAAACTATACTTTCTATTTAGAAAAATTGAAAATTCTAGATGTAAAGTATAGTTTAGAACATGTGATCTCCAAAATTACAAGTAATGTCTTTTTAAAGACAAATGCAACAATAAAATATTTTAAACCTATTCTGTACATTACGTGCGTGATGGTTTCTGTGGTTCCCTTCCCATCTAATATCAACAGACCTGACTGTTGATATTGGACTAAATAGCACGTAATTGATAACTGAAGTCGACCACAGCCGTGATGAAAAATTTTTGAAAAAAAGATAAATATCTATTCTTTGACTTTTCAAAAGCAAAATAATTTGAACCTATTTCGAACATTACGTGGGTAAAGGATTTTTTGGTTTCCCCCACCATCTGATAATAACAGATTTGAACGTTAATATTGGACTGAATAGCACGTAATAAATAACAGAGAATGGCCACAGCCCAAAATTTTTTTGATGAAACATAGTAGTCTTTTTTAACTATTCAATTTTTTTCAAATTAATAAATGTCAAAGAAATTTCAATATTTCAAAAGTTTTGAAAAAGCCACGAATATCGTGACAAAACGTTAACTTTTTAATGAAATCGAGTTTTTTGAGATTCACCAAGCCTGTTATTGCTAATAATTATCAAAAAGTTAAAAATTGTTCACAGGCAACAACAATTCAAATGAATATATATATAAATATATATATATATATATTTATATATATATATATATATATATATATATATATATATATATATATATATATATATATATATATATATATATATATATATATTTATATATATATAGGGGGAAGTCGGTGAATTGTGCGCACCTAAGAAGCCGGATTGATATTTTCTTGAATATAGCATCTAGAATTCTGAATTTTGGCATAGATATTCTTCATTGTATATGGTATAACACCAATGAATTAAATATCACAAAAAAATATGTTCTGAACTTGAGAAAGAAATAAGACATAAACTGACAATGCGCATGATTATCCACCCTATGCGGGTAATTGTGCGCACCAGTCAGGGTAACTGTGCGCAAGCAGAAATCTGTAAATATAGTATGTTGTATCAGGTATAATCAAAAGAAGCATTACAGGAGACATATAATATTCCTTAGAAAATTAACAAAATTAGAAAAAATTGTAACTTAGTTACAAAAATCAGTCATATCCTTCATAGCTTTCAGTGGACCATAAAATGCTAAATCTTAAGCCTGTGAGCAATGAGATGTATGTGGTGTGATAACTAGCAATTCAATCTTATTTTGCTTACAAAATTCAAAATTTTATAGCCAAATTGTTAGCTACTACATAAGAATACGCTAATCGCAGAAGTTCATTTCGTGTGGCACCATAAAAAAGTTTTGCCATTTTCAGTACGTGACTCGCTAAACTCTTTTCTTGGTCCTGTGAAAAAATGGGATGTGGACCCACTAATATCACATCCTCCATCATATTCATCTTTCTTTCTTTTACGAATTGTATATTCTGGTATTAAAACTTTCTTCCGTCATCTCTTACTGCTCCGTCATTTGCAACAAATCACAAGACTTTTTTCATTTTGTCTGCGTCCCAAGAGGCTTTATTCGTTTTGCGGGTATATTTTAGCATCTGAAATTATTCAGAAAACATTTTGTTTTATACTGAATAACAACAAAAACTTCTTACTCAAAAAGTTGGCTAATTGTGCGCATGGCGCACCATTACCCGACATGGACCTAATGCTTATAAAAATTCACCAAAATACAATTGGAGGTTCTTTACCTTAGATGAATCGCTTCTGCAATAGCTAGAACCACGTTGATTATTTTAGTATAATTACCCAAGCAAAAAAAGTCCTCATTAACATTTTCAATCTTCATTCCGCACGCACAAAAGTTAGAGTAAACAACCAAAATAGACGTCAGACATTATGACAGCCGCGTTTGCCGCGGAAATTGCCCAAATGGCTGCGCAACTTTAACTATCTTCTAAGAGATGGCACGAAGTGTATGAATTCCAATGAATGGTTGACATTTTCTACTGCTAATATGCTGCGCATCATTAGCCGCCGCGCATGATTAACCGACTTCCCCCTATATATATATATTTATGTATATATATATATATATATATATATATATATATATATATATATAATATATATATATATATGTATATATATATATTATATATATATATAAATATATATATATATATATATATAAATATATATATATATATAAATATATATATATATATATATATATATATATATATATAAATATATTCATATATTTATATGTATATACAGTGTGTCTACGTTAGTTGGCTACATATGACAGACTTTTTTATTATTCAACCAAAAACTGAATTCTTTAAAAAATGTTTTGCATATTCTTAAACCAAAAATTCAACTATCAGGTGTAAAATTGTATCAGTCGCATTTAAAGTTTGTCAAAAAAATTTTGATCAAGAGTAAGGTACTTTAATTTTAGAACATATCGAAAATCTTTTTAGGAACGAGATGTTGAGGATCGAAAACAATTTTTAAACATTCAAAACTTTCAACATTGAAAGTTTTAGTTTGAACATGAATGCTCCTAGATTAATTACGCATTAATGTACAAACTGAAATTTTCAGTGTTATCTCAGAAAATAATTTTTATTGTAAGTAAACAGTCCTGAATATTTGAAAATAATCTTTTTATTAAAAATGTTTACCCCTGATAAAAATTAATTTTTTGACACACCTTATATACGACTGAACCTTGAATTTTCTGCTTGCTCTTGCTATAATTTTATCACATTGTCCATGAATAATAAACAATGTCATCAAAATTTCATTTGAATGGTTACTTACTTCCATTTCAATTATTTTCATAATGACATTTGTTCATGCCTAATTTATACAAGGTATTTCAAAAAAAGGTGACCCCCTCTCTAGGATAGGTAGAAAACTGAAAAATAATTGGGGTTTGCTTAGTAAAAAATTTCCGTAACACCATCCTTTTTCAAGATACAGGGCGTTGAAGAAAAAAAAATTATACACGTTTCTTAAGATTTTGCAGAAACTACTGGCAACATTGTAATGAAATTTTAAACGAATATGTTTTGGAAGCAGATACATCCAATGAATCCGTTTTTATGTCTGACTCTCATAGAGGGCGCTAGTTACACGGTTCATATCGAGTAGTATTGAACATAATTTTTTTAATATTAGATTTATTAAGCAAAATTTCAAGCGTACTTAAACATCATTCAATTACACACAAAAAAGGTACTCTTGGTAAAACTCGATACTATGTACCGTTTTCGGAGTATTTTGATTTGAAAATTATGAAGTAATAACCGATGAAATTTACACGGCAATAGCATTTTCTCTGAGTTTGCCATGGTAAACTGTCTTTCATTTGTGACGTTTAGTCAACAATAATTACATTCCTATTTGTTAAATTAGATATTGTTAATCAAAATGTACTCAAATTATGAATACACTGACATGTTATTAACCTTAGGAGAGTGTTTAGGAAACGCTAATGCAGCTGTTACGCGTTATGCAGAAAAGTTTCCTCGAAGAAACTTACCAAGTAAAAATACATTTAGAGCCATCGAACGACGTTGTCAAAAAAACTGGGAGTGTGAGACCTAAAAAAATAAATTCTGGTAGGCCAAGAACAACAAGAACCATTAATAAAGAAAATATGATTTTGAATTTAGTCGATCAAAATCCAACAGTTAGCGTAAGGAAAGTGGCAAGACAAACAAATACGTCTTCTGCAAGTACTTGGAGGATACTTAAAGAGCAGCAGCTACATTCTTATCATTACAGACAAGTCCAAGAGCTCTTGCCAGACGATCTACCGGTTAGAATGGATTTTTGTCAAACATTACAAGAAAGGAAAGCCCTCAATCCAAATTTTTTAAAATGTATTCTTTTTACGGACGAGGCCACTTTTACGCGACAAGGTATGTTTAACTCCCATAATGCACACTACTGGAGTGATGAGAATCCACATGTCAAAAGGGTGACACATTACCAACACTCATTTGAAGTTAATGTTTGGGCAGCAACTTTAGGTAACAAATTAATTGGTTATCACATTCTACCTGGAAATTTAAATGGTGATATGTACCTGGACTTTTTAAGCAATCACTTATTCGAGTTATTAGAAAATTTAACGGTAAACGAGCGAAAATATCTATTTTTTATGCACGACGGAGCTCCACCGCACTTTGATAGAAGGTGCCGTAATTGGTTGTGTGACCATTTTCCGAATAGATGGATTGGTAGAGGTGCAGAAGCTCCGATTCATTGGCCTCCTCGGTCATGTGATTTTAATCCCTTGGATTACACAGTTTGGTCGTATCTAAAAGAAAAAGTTTATGCTGCAGAGGTAAATTCACCTCAAGAATTGAAAGAAAGAATACAACGTCACTTTAGTGATCTGATAGCTGACTCCCAACCGTTTAGTAGATTAATGGATTCTTTAGAAAAAAGGATAGCCTTGTGTATTCGTGAGAACGGAGGACATTTTGAACACCTGCTCTAATTGAAATTCTATTTATGTTATTAGCTTCTTTTGAATTTTCTGATTTTTGTTTAATAAATGCGTTTTTTATCATTACTTCATACCAGCATCGATTATTACTTCATAATTTTTAAATCAAAATACTCCGAAAACGGTGCACAGTATCGAGTTTTACCAAAAGTACCTTTTTTGTGTGAAATTGAATGATGTTTAAGTACGCTTGAAATTTTGCTTAATAAATCTAATATTAAAAAAGTAATGTTCAATACTACTCGATATGAACCGTGTAACTAGCGCCCTCTATGAAAGTCAGACATAAAAACGGATTCATTGGATGTATCAGCTTTCAAAACATATTCGCTTAAAATTTCATTACAATGCTGCCAGAAGTTTCTGCAAAATCTTAAAAAATGTGTATAATTTTTTTTTCTTCAACGCCCTGTATCTTGAATACGGATGGCGTTATGAAAATTTTTCACTGAATCAACCCCAATTATTTTTCAGTTTTCTACCTATCCTAGGGAGGGGGTCCCCTTTTTTTGAAACACCCTGTATAGCAAGCCAAAATATTCCGATTTTTAAGGAAACTTGCTTTGATATCGGAAACCTTACTCTTCAGATATAGGAATATGACATATCGTTTTATATGAAAAAATGCACTTCACGTAATTGAATCACAATTTTTCAACAATCCCCTATATCGCACAAAGTAATACTTGCCACAGAAATAATATTGGGGATATTAGTAAACTACTTCCAAGTATTCATTTTTGCTCTTATTACAGGGTGTCTCATTCAAAATATCAAAGTTGTTATTCTGTATAAGCGTTATTTTTTCATACGACTGCCTCAGAAAATGAGGTTTTGCGCATGGAAAACTCGTTCCGAGAGCAGTAAAAAAATACTTTAAGCATAGATGTCATCTTTGCGCACGCATCTCTCGTTTACTGTGATTTTTTTATCTACTATCCTAACCAACATCGGAACCTAAGTTCCGAATTGCTGCCAACAAAATCATATTAATATTAAATACTAGCTGTTTCATTAGTTTTATCAGTTTCCTTAATAAAAAGGTTAAGATGTGTGTGGTTTTTACTTGCAGTCGTATAGAACGTAATTTGAAAACTCTTTGCATACTCGATCGTGCGCAAAGAGTAGTTTTCAAACCTTGTTTTTCAATATACTATTGGACGATGAAGCGTAGCCATTTATCTAAATGTTCAGAACGATATTAACTCAAGTTTTTTGTAAAAGGTGCCATCCACCGTGAATTTTCATGTATATATATATATATATATATATATATATATATATATATATATATATATATATATATATATATATATAAACTCATTTCTTCATCGAAAAGTTTAGTAACTACTTTCAGCTCTTGATATTTGTATTTTACTTCATAAGTATTTTCCGGACGAGAAAACTTTTAGAATACAAATATGCAAATATGAACATTTTATACAAATATAGCAACAAACATCAGGATCTGAGACATAGCATAGGTACTTTACATTCATTGGTTATCAAAAAATAAATATTGCCTGTTTATTTGCCTCACAATAAAAAAGATTTTATAAATATAATAAGTCGAAGCAATCCCTGTGTGTTAAATTTCGTTGGAGAAGTAGGTAAGATTAAAATTTAGTTTAAATAGGAATATTGTAATAACTTACTTCTAAGACATAAAACAACACCAAGGGAGATAGATGTGAGAGGTATTTACTGAATGTAAATGTTAAACTGTTTATTCTGGGCCAGCGTTGGATGGGATTATGGACTCCATTATCTCCAACCGAGCATCTTCACCTTGTCGCCATTAGCATACGCCAAAACCGCGGATTCGCTACCTCTCTTGGCTTAAAATTCGACAGAATATCCATGCCGAATCTTTCGTTATCATATTGCTTCAGCTCTTTTCCACCTACTTGTTTTTCAATTCAACCTTCTAATTTGAAATATCTCTTTGTGTTCGTCGGATTTGAGAAAGCTTCGCTTTTCGTAGGAATTAAATTTTGCTTTCATATTTCCAATTCATTATAAAATATTTTTCAACAATAAAGAGTCTTTTTATGTTGTGTAACAAACATTATAATGAGGAAATATATGTCACTGATTCGGCAATGATATCTTTTGTCACTTAATCTTTTAAACAAATGCGTGGGTTGTATAAAAATTCTATTTCGGATATAAATTCCTTGCTATCCTCCAGAAGAAAAATATTTTATTCGATGATGAAAAACGTTCAATTTGACAAAAAGTTTTATTAGAAATGCAGTTATTCTCACTCCAAACTTTTGATATAGGTATTGTTTCTGTTTCAGCGGTTAATAATTATTCAGTTATAATATCACAAGAGCATCGAAAATAATCGATTATACTTCCGAGTCACGAGGTCAGTATAACGATTGTTTTCCATTGCTCGAGTGGTATTCGTTACGATTATTTTTTTCGTATGATTTTTAACCAATCAGAACGATCAATTTAGTTAAGTTACCTCGTATAATTTCGATAATACCTGATTATACATAGAGTAGCTCTACCAATCGAAAACTAACAGGACCGTCAAATTTTGACGTTTATCAATAACTGTTCAGAAATGAGTCGATTCGGAGATTTTTACTTAATATACTCAACAAATAATAGTATCAAATACAATACGTACTTTAAAATAAATACGGTTATACATCTCAAACTTCCTGCATAATTACAAATCGTGTCAGTTTGACAGAATAATCCTCCCGCTTCGCGGTCGGATCATTTAAACTGTCAAACTGACACTCTTTGTAATTATGCAACAAGTTATCGATGTATAACCTGATAGTTTTGAAGTACTTATAGTATTACTTCTGATTATATAACTCATGTATGAATGAGCCAATATAATCCGTGAATTTTGCATAACGACTGCGTATAGATAAGTGAATATACCCTTGACGACGTGATATAATCGTTTTAGTGTTTCAAAAAAAATTAATATTTTTTATTCGTTATATAATCGTAACGAATACCACTCGAGCAATCGAAAATAATCGATTATACTGACCTCGTCACTCGGCGTATTTTTTTAAAACACCACTCGAGCTGCGCTCTCGTGGTGTTTCGCAAAATACGTCTCGTGACTCGGCAGTATAATCGATTATTTTCGATGCTCTTGTGATATTATTACTGATTATATAACGAATAAAAAATATTAATTTTTTTTGACAAACGTCAAAACATCGTCAATATGAAAACATTCACATTTTGACACGAGGCGAAACGCCAAAACGATTATATCACGTCGTCAAGGGTATATTCACTTATCAATACGCGGGAGTTATGCAAAATTCACGGATTCTATTGGCTTATTCATACATGAGTTATATAATCTATTGTAGGCTGTTGATCTCATTCGAAGTGGTTATAAGAAACAGTATTTCGAAGAATTTTTTTACCCTGAAAACCCTTCTGAATGAATAAGAGGGTTGAAATTTCCTACGCGAATTATATTTATGTTCGGAAAAAGCTTTTTGATAGATTGCATTTCTTTTCAAATATGCGCTATTATTTAAAAGAGAAATCGTGTCGAATGATATAACAAACCGAAATAAAGATCCGAAAATAATTTATTTTATTGAAAATCAAAAAAATTCGAGAAGTGCATCACATACTAATAATGGTGCAGGTAGAAATACGTTTCGAACGGAATAGTCTCCGCGAAGTGCAGCGCAGTTGAGGAAATGATTTGAAACACACAAAGGATCGTATTTCCATATAAACTCAATCCACGTACCAAATTTCAACCCTCTTACTCAATCTGCAGAGGCTGTGAAATTGGGCAAGTTCAAATATTATATAATATAACATAACGTTTATTCAATAAGACATTTAAGAACAAACAATAACGAGAGTAATAAAAGTGAAAAATAAAATAATACAAACAATAATACAAGTTATCAATTTAGAGTGTACTGAAAAGGACCATTTTCATTGCCAGGGCTCAGAGAGATTAAATGGAAGCGATTTTCAATATGGCATTTCATTATAGTATAGATTTTCTTTACTATTCTGCAGTTTTGTTTGCACCGTATGTGCAGTTGTTTGTGTATTTTAGAATGGAAAATCCCGTCATGGGCCATATGTGTAGAACTACATTAGAGGTAGGTTTATATTTATATAGATGAGTAGTTGTATAAAATAGGTATGATCAGTCTATTAGCTGTGCATATATGTCCGGATATTTGCCTTTGTATTCTCTTGCCTTTTTCCTGAAGATGTTTTCTTTTTTGATGTTTCTGATATCTTGTGGTAAAGTGCTGAATATTTTTGGGGCTGTTGTTGTTATAGATCTTTGGTTGGCGACTTGTTGATAAGAAGGATTCTTTAGTAGGTTGTTGGTGTTTTCGCGTATTTCATGGCAGTGTTCAATTCTATTCATCAACTGTTGATTTTTGTGGATGGAAACACAACATGCATGAAAATACAAGGATGTGGATTCAGAAGTTAAGCGTGTGCGTTTGAATAATGCGCTCAACCTCTGAATAATAAAATCAGTTATAGTATCACAAGAGCATCGAGAATAATCAATTATAGTTCCGAGTCACGAGATGTATTTTGTGAAACATCACGAGAGCGCAGCTGGAGTGATGTTTCAAAAAAATATTCGTTACGATTATATAACGAATATACAACACTGCCAAAACTACAACCAAAGCATTGCATATGGCAAAATACACAAAAATTTACCAAACTTAATTGTTAATTTTTTTTGACAAAAACGTCAATATGAAAACATTTACATTTTGACACGATGTTATATAAAAGCCTTTCGAATTACAGTCTCCTTTTTTGTAGTATAATTTTAATTATGTAATTTTGAAAGATAGTTAAAGGTTATAGGGCATTACTGTAGAGACCTCCCCAGGCAATAATTCCATATTCCCGAATTGATTCGACCAGAGTCCAGTACAGTGTAATAATTAGGAGTTTTTTATTGATTCTTTTTCGTAACTCATGAATATGTGGATGAATGTATGCAGTTTTGCTGTTAGGGTATTTATTTGATCATTCCATTTGAGATTTTCATCTATGATGATGCCTAGATATTTAGTTCTATCTTTGCTGTTTATTTCTGGATTGGTGTTTGTGATGTATATTTTCCTAAAATTCGGTACAATAACGTCTGTTAAAAAAAGCAACGTATGAAGTTTTTTCACATTTCATGAGAGTTTATTTTAGTCCAACCAATTTTTCACTAAAGATGTACCATATTCAGCCTTTTATTTGACATGCTGCCATGTGTTCCCTTCATATAATAAGACAGTGTTGTCTGCGTATGAAAGTTCCACTTATGTTCGTGATCAGTAAAGAGTTGATGTATATTATGAAAAGCAATGGTCCCAAAACTGTTCCTTGAGGTACTCCCATATGGTACGTATTCATATGTTCTACATTTATATCTTATCCGCAGAGCTTGCTTTCTTTGTGATAGAAAGCTTTTGAAAATCTCTAGCATAATGCCTCACCATAGTTTTCCATAGTGTCCAAAAGTGATGTATGAGGAACAGTATCAAAAGCCTTCGCTAGATCAAAAAATACTGCAATACACTTGTTTTTTCAGTCTAAATTCTCCTCTATCTGATTAATCAGTTTGATTATTGTCTCATCTGTCTACAATAACTCAAGCTGTTATTATCCGCGAGGAAAACATATAATTTTACTTTAAGACATATTTTAAATAGTTTTGGAAAGGTGTATTCCATCTCAGACGAGCCACCCCGTATATTTCTTATCCCATAGTGAGTGGAAAAATTTTCCGAAACACATCAAATGATTTTGTTTGCGGGACATCTTTTGACGTATATTTGAGGCTTGAACGAGCAACCCCCTAATAGGGGGCGCTTCAATCCCTCAAAATGAAATAGGGGAGAGGTGCTGAGTGATACGTCATTTGAAAGGTCTTGGAAGCCTCTTTACAACGGTGTATGAAAAACGTAAATTTGATGAACCGTTTTTGCTAAAAATTAATTTTGTTGCTCGAATGCGCCACCTTGAATATTTTGGTTTTTTGTACATTGTACAAGCCCATTTTTACTAAACCTTTTTTTACAAACTCAAACAATCTTCAAAAAATCACATTCGTAAAAAAATTGAATTGTTTTATCATGCTACAATTAAAAAAAATCAAATCTGCGTGTTTAAATCAAATGTTCAAATTGACCTCCATTGACTTCCATACAATAATACATTCTCTCAAACTAATAAATGAAAAAACAGCAAAATATTTCCTTATGTTGCCTTCACTTTTTGTTCTTCGAAAGTGTTTATCTGGTTTTAACGTTTCTTCGATCATTTCATGATTGAAATGTTAAGTTACTACTTTGCTGATTTGTTTAAAATTTCAAAAAATATGTTGTACACATTGTGAGAACGTGTTGAGCTGGTTGGCCTTTATTACTAAAATCAAAATTGTGCTCGAGCGGCTGCAGGGATATTTAACGAAAACCATCCTGAACGTAGCGGTTGCCATAAGTACGTAATGGAATTGATTTCAAAATGTGTGGAGACAAGTTCAGTAATTAATGAAAAAAGGGCACCCATTGGAATTGTGAATGATGAAGGAGCAGCTGTGGCGGTATTGGGACATGTCCAACTTATGCCAAACACGCAATCTGTGGAGGACAATTTGAACATTTGATTTAAACACGCAGATTTGATTTTTTTTTATTGTAGCATTATAAAACAATTCAAATTTTTTACGAATGTGATTTTTTTGAAGGTTGTTTGAGTTTGTAAAAAAAGCTTAAAAAAATGAGCTTGTACATTGTACAAATAACCAAAATATTCAAGGTAGCGCCTTCGAGCAACAAAATTGATTTTTGGCGAAAACAGTTCATCAAATTTACGATTTTCATACACCGTTGTAAAGAGGCTTCCAAGACCTTTCAAATGACGTATCACTCATCACCTATTCCCTATTTCATTTTGAGGGATTGAAGCGCCCCCTATTAGGGGGTTGCTCGTTCAAGCCACAAATATACGTCAAAAGATGCCCCCCAAATAAAATCATTTGACGTGTTTCGGGAAATTTTTCCACTCAATATGGGATAAGAAATATACGGGGTGGCTTGCCTGAGATGGAACACCCTATATATATATATATATATATATATATATATATATATATATAAATAATCTCTTGATAATTATCAGCAATAACAGGCTGGTTGAATCTTAAAAAACTCGATTCCATATAAGCGTTCTATACCGATAATTCTGCTCTACTTTTTTAATATTTTCCCGCGACTAATATCTTTGTTGTTAGATAAATAGTAACCTATTATTATTTTTTTTCGAACATTACGTGGGTAAAGGTTTCTGTAGTTTCCCTTACCTTCTAATGATAACAATTTTGAATGTTAATATTAGACTGAATAGCACATAATAAATAACAGAGAACAACCACATCCGAAAAAAATTTTAACAAGACAAGACAAGGTCGCCTTTTCTTTTCAAATTTTTTCAAATCAATAAATGTCAAAGAAATTTCAATTTTTTCGAATGTCGTAGTGAAACGTCAACTTTTTAATAAAATCGAGTTTTTTAAGATTCAATCAGCCTGTTATTGCTAATAATTATCCGACTTCCTGATTGCGACAAGAGAGTCAATAGAATATATTTGTAATCTTAGTGTTTGTTTGTGAAATTTTCGTTTTTGTTATTTTTGTTATATATACTTACCTGTGATGTAGCCATACGCTAAATAAATAAATAATTATCAAGAGATTAAAAATAGATCACAGGCAACAACAATTCAAATAAATATATATATATATATATAAATAAATATATATATATAAATATATATATATATATATATATATATATATATATATATATATATTTTTTTGGAAAAAAAAAAATAAATATATATAAATATATATATATATATATATATATATATATATATATATATATATATATATATATATAAACGAAGGTAGAATCTCCTCATTTTTAAAGTCGGTTAAACGTAATATTGAACCTATTTCAGGAGTATCTATTTATCTACTCCAAAGCATGCAATATCGAAAGAAATGCAAATAACTATTCCGAAATTTTATTGCGGAATACGGAAGGAAAATTGCATTGTATATGATTATTCATTTCATCCATGCAAACACGAAAACACAAATACTTCCTGAAATGATTTGTCGCAGGCAACACCGTTGTGCCTCTACAAGTATACCTCATTTTATTTAACAAACCCGGATATATTTGTATACAGTGCACACGAATGCATGTTAATGTCTGCGTTTGAATATTCAACAGAGTCGTTTTGTTACGAATCCGCAAATGCCGCCACCGCCGCCAGATGTATGTTGAGCGAAAAACCGGAACAGCGCATATGGCGACATCCGGTATTTTGAGAATGGTGGATTTGTTGGCAAATTGCGTTCATTGAGGAACATTTTTGATGGAGAAATTATTGTTTGAAATAAACATTCAGTTTTACCTGTGATAAACTCTGTGCTTTGAAGAGCTGATATGGTACATGTTTAATACTATTACACCAAAAGACATTTGACATTCGAATATAGATGAGCACGACTTGGAACTGAAAATTCCGAAAAGTTCTTTTTAGGAATTCATATTATGGTATCCGACTAGGGAGTCGTGCTGGCTTACGGGTTTTGTGGATTCTGCTTTTAGAATTCAGATAAAAAATAAATAATAGTATGAAAAAACTAAAAATGGAATTTTAATTCAGAATAGTACAATTAGCAAGCTTGGAGTCAATTGTCATAATATTTTAATGACAGATATTGGTAAGAGTAGAATCATTATGGAAATATCTTAAAGAGCACTTTCTTTTCTACAATAATATAAATTTTTTAGCAGGTTTTCACTTTGAAAACCTGCTTATTAAAATGGGTGCGATTAGCAAAGTTGGACCTAGGACCAAGATAGTTTTTCGTTTCGTATGTATGTGCTTATGTACTTTAGCGTTATTTACACGATAAAGGGCGCAATTTTGAAGCAATAGGGTTGAGAGTTTGTAAATAGGTAGTTTCGTTTGACATCTTGGATGGAATAGTTTTTGGTTTGAATTGGTTGGGGGGTTGACCCCCCTGAGGGAAAAATAAATCTTGTCTACACGATAAATGTCGCAATTTTGAAGCAATAGAGTTAAAAGTTTCTAAGTATTTAGTTTTGCATGATATCTTGGATGAGATTGTTTTAGGTTCGAATTGTTTGAGGGGTTGACCCCCTAAGGGTAAAATAAATCTTGTTTAGACGATAAAGGTCGCAATTTTGAAGCAATAGGGTTGAAAGTTTGTGAATAGGTAGTTACGTATGATATCTTGGATAGGATTGTTTGTAACGTGTAAATTCCCCACTTAACCGCTACTACCGAACTATGCATTCAAATACCGTGATTCCTCGCTATAAAACGCCTGAATGAATGACCTGCGTACAAGAGAGTATGGAGATAGCGTTGGATTTCCACGTGAAACACGTAATATTGGTCCTTTTAGCCAAATAACTATTGCAGAAGAAACATCGTTAATTATTAGAATTATATTCAATATCTATTGAACGTTTATTCAAGATATTAAAGTTATTAAGTATCTGTGGCGTCTGATAGACGCCACCTTGGCTAGAGCTAAAAGCCACCTTTGGAGATTAGAAAATCACCTTATCTGGAATTTAAAGAACCACCTTATCTGGGGCTAATATCCACATTGGAAACCACAGCTGAACCAGGGCAGAAGTCAAGAGTACAATCCACCTAAAGAATCTCAAACGTCGATGGAAAATTATATATAAAAACAAAAAGATAAGTCTTATGTAAAAGAAAACAGTAAATACCTTCATATTACTTTATTATTACTGTGAACAAATCAGAACCCTTATATGTTTAACCAATCTCCCTGCTAGCTTGGGCATAAATAACTTTTAAAAATGGAGGTTGGTTACATGTCTTTGGTTAGAATTGGTTGAGGGGACCCCGTGGGGGAGAAATAAATCTTGTTTACACGACAGAAGGCGCAATTTTGTAGCAATGAAGCAATGTAGCTTGAAAGTTTGTATCTAGGTAGTTTTGTATGATATCTTGAATGGAATTGGTTTTGGTTCGAATTAGTTGGGGGTTAACCCCCTGGGGAAAGAAATAAATCTTGTTGACATGATAAAAGTCGTAATTTTGGAGTAATAGAGTGGAAATTTTGTGAGTAGGTAGTTTCGTATGATATATTGAATGGGATAGGTTTTAATGCGAATTGGTTGGAGGTTGACCCCCTGGGGAAATAAACCTTGTTTACACGATAGAATATATATATATATATATATATATATATATATATATATATATATATATATATATATATATATATATATATATATATATATATGATTGAAACTTTGTAGGTACGTAGTTTCGTACGATATTTTGGATGCTATTTATTTCTATATGAATGTTGGAGGGTCGACCCCCCGGAGGAGGTGATAATTTTTATTAACACGATAAAGGGCGCAATTATATAGAAATAGGGTTGAAATTTCGTAAGTACGTAGTTTCGTATGATTGGTTTTGGTACGAATTGGTCGGGGATTGATACCCCGGGGAGGAAATAAATATGGCTTACACATTAGAGGGATCATTTTTTTTGAATTTGGAAAATAAATCATAATTGAAGAATATATTTTTTAAACTGGATACGTTACGAATATATTTTTTAAAAAAGATACGTTATGAAAACCTGGTCTTCTAATGCAGCTCGCTGCGATAGAGTTTTTTGTTAATTACAAACTTTTTAATTTGAATTTATCGAAAAACTTTTTAGTTCGATTTTGTATTAAAGTGTGTTTTTTAAGCTATTATTCATTTTTTACTTTTCAGTTCGGTAATCTACAAAAGCGTGTTCTATTAAACTTCCTATTTTACAGTTCAGCTATCTACAAAAGTATGTTTTCTATTTTTTTAAAAACTATTATTCTTCTTTGCTTTTATCGTTTTAAAACGTTTTCAAACGGGTACTTGGCGCAAATACACTACAGGGTATCGGATTTGGAAAATCTCTACTCCTGGAGGTCCTGATCCGGATAATAGGACAAACTATTCGAATAAATACATTGTCATCGGTCCTTGAGAATTGTGGAAAGTTTAAAACCAGTCCGACGTTTTGAAAAAAAATCTCGTTCAAAGATTCCGTTACATAAATACATACCAAGCTAATAAAAACTTGTTGAATTCAGAAGGCTTTTAGAAAAATTTCGAAGTATTTGAAGGAAATCGGAAATGAATTAGTTTCTTTCTTTAATATTCAACCTGTTTAAATAGTTTACCATCTCAATATCTGAAATATACCTAACATTTCACTATTAGACATATTTCAACTGAATGCAATTTAGTAATAGATGCATAATCGGACGATGTTTCGGGAACTTACATAAATGCGTGTATATCAGTAATTTTTTCAACGAAGAAATGTTTAAATCAAGTCAAAATTCGTTTTTCTTCTATACAACTTTTTTTCTTCTGTAAAACTTTTTTTCTTCTGTACAACTTTTTTTCTTCTGTACAACTTTTTTTTTCTGTACAACTTTTTTTCTTCTTTACAACTTTTTTTCTTCTGTTCAATTCAGAGTAGGAGGATTGTGAGCTGTGCATTAAGATTGATTGTATGTCATGGAAAATATTTTTCTGGGATTTCCGAACATTTTCTGGATCTCATTCAGATGTTTTCCGAGAGGTCCGGATGAAACCAGGATGTATTTTATCATTATCAGAATTCAATCACGAGTTCAGATACCCATGATGATATAGTTCAAGTAACACACCCCTTGACATAGTTACAAAACCCTTGGTGTGAGTTGCCTAGTTCTTGATATTCCTAACGTAGTGACTCATCTGTAGTACAATTTCCATAACCCACAATCTATCTTTGGAATCGTTTTATATTTTTGAGAAATTCGACTAATTGGACCTATTTTCAATGGTTTATTTGATCAAGATCGGAAATTAGGACGACATATGAGGAATCTATAAAGCCAATTTCTAAGTCTCTTCATTGGTACAGACAAAATGCCCAGTATTTTTCTAGAATGTAAAGCCGACTCAAGTGACCTGCCGACCAAGCAGACAAATTTCCCTCCTTCTCAAGGCTATAATCGATCTAACGATATCAAAAACTCTATGATAAAATATCAGAAGAATATACCTGTTGCAGGATTTCCTGTCCTAGATTAGGACTAGATCATCAAGTGTAGCCAGTAGAAAGTTCTTGCCAAGGTCTATTTAATGGTTTGTATACCATTAGGATCGGCAGCTCCTAGGATCTACATGGGATATGTTAGTGTTTTTGTTGTTTTGTCCAAAGGAATGAACCTTCACGCTAAGGCAGGAAGATCAAAACTTATGCTATGGTAGCGACTGAAGACATGCTTCATTTTTCGGTGCGATTATAATTAAAACTAGCCGATAACTTCTAGATTCAAGTATTTCTAGATATTACAGTGCCTATTCTACTTTTAATATAATTCAAAAAAATACATCTCAATGCATATCTCTGATTATTCAGCAGTTGTTTGATGAGCAGTACTTAGTTCAAAATCGGTTAATCGAAACATTATTCGGATATATTTCTTATCGATTTGGAAATAAGTGTATTTGAAAAGATCACTTATCCCTCTGAAAACAATTTTTGATGATATATTTGTCAATATTGTAGCTTCTTTTGACTTCTAATTACAATTATTCCATTAAATGAAAAAAATTTAGTACACAGTTCAATCTCTATTCATCGAAATACTATTCGAATGCGTTTGTCATCTATTTGGAAACAAGTGGTATTTGACAGGAGCACTTATCCCTCTGAAAACAATTTGGGATGATACATTTATCAGTACTGTAGCTTCTTTTGAGTTCTAATAATAAGTATTTCATTGAGTGAAAGAAATTTAGTGCGCAGTTCAATCTCTATTCATCGAAATACTATTCGAATATTTTTGTTATCGATTTGGAAACAAGTGGTATTTGACAAGAACACTTATCCCTTTGAAAAAAATGGAATAATATATTCATCAGTAGCTTCTTTTTATTTCTAATAACAAGTATTTTATTAAATCAAAAAAATATATTCACGTGATGTTATTGACAGACGTGAAGAAACATAGCAGGTATTTGATTATTTCTTGGAAAATTAACTTCTTAAAAGTGTATGAAATCAAATATTTTGAACTATTTTCAAAGAAATACAATCAAATACCTACTGGCTACATATGAAATTAACAAATAGGGTTTTCGTACATAGTCATTTAGTCTGGGCTGCAAATATGCAACAAATATGTTACGAACTATCATTCTCACATGGAAATAAAAAGGACAATTAATCAGAATTAATCTTGAATAAACAGAAATAAAAAAGCTTTTCGTTTATTTCCACACAATGTATTTAAAATATAAGTAGTACTAAGTAAATGTAGACATATCAGGTAAAACTATTTATACTTTTCTTACTTCTTTATGATTGATAATTCGGTTTAAATTTTTTTTTAAACCGAATTATCAATCGTAAAGAACAGAAACAAACTTCCCGGTTACTATACTCCATAATGGAAAATCCAGAAAGAAGATATGCTAGTATAAGATATATTGGTCAATTATCAAATAAAATTTACAACTATTTTTCAAAATTTGGTATAACAACATCATTTTCAAGTGGGTTGAACTATTATTTAATGCCAAACAAAAAACAGACAAGTATAAAAAATCTGGGGTATATAGAATTGAATGTGGTGAATATCCAACAGTGTACGTTGGACAAACCGGACGAAATTTTGAATCTCGTTTTAAAGAACATATTTCTTCCGATAGTAAATCGATATTGGAACATATAAAAACTATAAGGCATAAAATCACAATAAAAGATCTCAAAATTCTACATATTTGCAATAAAAGAACCACAATGAATCTGTTGGAAAGTTTGGAAATTAACAAGCTTAGGAAAAACCCAGAATTCCAAACTGTAAACAACCAATTAGACCTCAACTCCTCTCCACTCCTAAATCTTTAAGCGTTAGATATAAATAGTTTTACCTGATATGTCTACATTTACTTGACAATGACGTGATAGTCGAAACCGGTAGTACTTATATTTTAAATACATTGTATGGAAATAGACGAAAACCTTTTTTATTTCTGTTTATTTTAAATGAATTTCCATAAAATAAATAGTTCATCAATATCGCTCATCATAATTAATCTTCTTTTATTTGAGGTTGATTGTATTCAGAAAGCAACAACGCTCCCTGTACTTTCCAGCTCAGCTATTCGACCAAGCAAATAACTCATTCAAGATTTCCTATACTTGTCACAATCAACGTCTGCAATCAATCATTCATCAACTTGGAGCTGATTTCTTATGATGCATTCTCCGAGACCATGATTTATCTAAGTACATGGGTCAATGATGTTTTGATTGGAGTGTTTCAGTTGATTTTGATAGTCGCAATCGAGACAACTTCTTAATAAGATTGATTCTACAATGATTATAATTTTCGATTATTTTTTGCTGATTTAATTTCATGATAAGTATCTTGAAATAGATATTTCCAATAGGTTCACAAATATTTCCAATACCTAAATTACCAGTGAAAAAAACAAATGGATAATTAATATATTTTGAATCAAATAGTCACTTCGATGAAAAAACTTACATGGTATGGGAAGAATATTTAATTCAATTTCTAGAGTTTGAGGTGTTTTTTCAGAATGCTTGCAATCATTGAACTCTTTTCCTCCAAATTAAATTCTCAGTGCATACTTAAACCACGATGAATATTATTATGATTATTTTTTTCGTATAATTTTCAACCAATCAGAACGATCAATTTAGTTAAGTTACCTTGTATAATTTTGATAATACCTGATTATACATAGAGTAGCTCTACCAATCGAAAACTAAGAGGACCGTCAAATTTTGACGTTTATCAATAACTGTTCAGAAATGAGTCGATTCGGAGATTTTTACTTAATATACTCAACAAATAATCGTATCAAATACAATGCGTACTTCAAAATAAGTACGGTTATACATCTCAAACTTCCTGCATAATTACAAATCGTGTCAATTTGACAGAATAATCCTCCCGCTTCGAGGTCGGATTATTTAAACTGTCAAACTGACACTCTTTGTAATTATGCAACAAGTTGTCGATGTATAACCTGATTATTCTGAAGTACTTATAGTATTACTACTGATTATATAACCCATATATGAACAAGAATCCGTGAATTTTGCATAACTACTGCGTATTGATAAGTGAATATACCCTTGACGACGTGATATAATCGTTTTGGTGTTTCGCCTTGTGTCAAAATGTGATTCATATTGACGATGTTTTGACGTTTGCAAAAAAAAATTAATATTTTTTATTCGTTATATAGGTAATCGTAACGAATACCACTCGAGCAATCGAAAATAATCGATTATACTTCCGAGACACGAGACGTATTTTGCGAAACATCACGAGAGCGCAGCTCGAGTGACGTATTGTCATTTTTTACTTAATTTTCTTACAATTTGATACTGTTTCTTACGTGGAAAAAATTACGTGATATTTGCCGAGATCACCCCCTTCCCCACGTGATGATTGAGTGAGATTTCGATCGTCCCCCACCCCCCTAAACATCTCACGTAATTGATGGATGTCCCCTTGTACTCAGAGGCGGAGATAAGCTAATAACTTCGATTAGAATATAATTTTGTTTCGAAATTATTTGCAAAAAATGCATCTTGCATAATAGTTCATCGAAATTGCAATGTTTCTTAGAAGAGCCACGATATTGCTTATCGATCAATTTCCTCAACAGCCAATTTTCATTCCATCTTAGACGACCGTACCTACTATTATTATGGCCTGGATCGAAATTAACTCAATTTCCGTCAAACTTAACCGAATAACAACGTAATAAGCGAACAATTCGTCATTAAGTTCAGCATCCAACCGTACGACGAAGATTGCGCCACGATCTCGGATAGAAATATGTAAATGGCGACGATGATATAATTTGACAGACAAGCGTTGCTCATTTGGGCACCGTGCGAGACCGTGTCTAGCGTAGTTTGTCGGTCTTTCTGTTCCCGTTGCCTTTTCACACATCGCATTTAATTTCATCCAAGTTGAAACGTGATATTTACATGTAATTTACTTAAACCTACTCTCTGGAGGTCTTTTGACTGCATGCCACACGTCGAGTATGTCATTCTCCACCCAATTTGAAGTTGTTCTGTCGGAAAATACGTTAAGATGCAATGGCGTGAGCAAGCTACAAAATAGAATCGATGAATACACTGGCATGTATTTACGTCTTCTCGTGAAACTCTTGAATATTTTACACGGTTTGTGACAATTTGCTCTCATGTAGCACAATATTCAAAGCAACTAAAAAGTGCCTATAGTTATAATAAACGGGTACGAGTATGTTCACTAATAGAAGTAGTCATAAATCAGAAGATATAGATGAAAACGATATAATGAGGACGGTATACTAGAGAAAATGCAACAGTTTCTTATATCTTCGAAAGTTTATAGACGAAAGTATGATTCTTGAAATATTCAGTGATGATACAAATGGGGCTTTTAGCATTTTCTCATAGAATTCTGTCAATAATGACAATGTGATATCGTTAAAGTTCAGGTTCTGACCTGTTTTAACGAAGAAAACTCTATTGCAGCGAGCTGCATTAGAAAAGCAGGTTTTCATAACGTATCCAGTTTAAAAAATCTATTCATTCAATTATGACTTTTGTTCTAAATCCAAAAATAAATTTGCGCCCTCTATCGTGTAAACAATATTTAATTCCTCCCCTGGAGGGGCAAACCCAAAAGCAATTCGTACCAAAACCAATCCCATCCAATATATCATACGAAACTACTTACTGACAAACTTTCAATCCTATTGCTCCAAAATTACGCCGTTTAACTTCTAAACAAGATTTTTTTCTTCCCTCAGGGGGTCAACACCCCAACAAATTCGAACCAAAACCATTCCCATATAAAATGTCTTTCGAAAATACCTACTTACAAACTTTCAACCCTATTACTCCAAAATTGCGAACTTCATCGAATAAACAAGATTTATTTCCTCCCTCGGGGGGGTCAACCCATTCGGACTAAAACCAATTCTATTCAAGATATCATACAAAACTACGTAGATACAAACTTTCAAACCTATTGCTTTAAAATTGCGCTCTTTATCGTGTGAACAACGCTAAAATACATAAGCACATACATACATACATATGATTATAGGTAGATATATATATATATATATATATATATATATATATATATTTTTTTTTTTGATAATTATTAGCAATAACCAGGCGCGGATCCAGGCCCGACTTTTGGGGGGGGAACTTTTAGATAGCCAAAAGGTACTGGTATTTTGGGCAATGGTAAATCGAGTAGCTTCCAATCAAAAAACCATTTGCAAACGTATTTAAAACTGTTTTCATAGACATTACATTTAAGAATAAGCTTACACAGATTAAAGTTTTGACTTTCTGACTTAAAAAAAATTTAACATATGTGGGCTACAAAATATGGAGAATATTATAAAATGGAAATGCCATAAAGTAACTCGAATTATTAGTTATGTTTTACCCCAAGTGAATCAAACAAGAAAAATAAAAACAAATATATTTATATACAATTTGAGAGTTTGAACAGTTTTAATTTCAAAACAGGAAAATTCTTAAAACTACTATGTTCATTAAAAACATATTGTGAGTCTTTTTATAAAATAGTAAAAGAAAAATAGGTAAACAGAAAAGTGAATAAATCAAAGAAAATCAATAATGAAATGCTATTTGAAACTTGCCACCCATTTGCACTGGTGATACTTATTAGAGGCATAAACGGTGAGTTTTTGATTTTGCAAAACGATTAATAACATTTTTTATATAAAATGGAAATGCCATAAAGTAACTCGAATTATTAGTTATGTTTTACCCCAAGTGAATCACACAAGAAAAATAAAAACAAATATATTTATATACAATTTGAGAGTTTGAACAGTTTTAATTTCAAAACAGGAAAATTCTTAAAACTACTATGTTCATTAAAAACATATTGTGAGTCTTTTTATAAAATAGTAAAAGAAAAATAGGTTAAACAGAACAAAGTGAATAAATCAAAGAAAATCAATAATGAAATGCTATTTTGGAAACTTGCCACCCATATTGCACTGGTGATACTTATTAGAAGGCCATAAACGGTGAAGTTTTTTGATTTTGCAAAACGATTAATAACATTTTTTTGGTTCGTGATGGAATGTGCAAAAGTGCAAATCCAACCAGTCTCTTCTGCACCATCGGTTGCCTCTGGATCCACGACTTCAACGAAAGAAAACGATCTCTCTGCACTAGCGTTGGCTTACTGTGGCAAATGTACATAAAATTTGAAGAAGGATGTGAATCGTCGGGTAAATGTCTTTATCATAGCCATTTAAAGCACCAATTGCTGAAATGCTTGAAGGGACTTCTCCAATGTTAATTGTTTCGTTTTTCCACTTTTGTTGCCATAAGCTAACTTCTCCCTTTAACTTCATAGTTTCCAGGATCTTATTACCACTCAACAAAGACGGAAACCTATTTATGATGCATTGAATGGTTTCATTCAACTCAGCAGTTGTCAATTTCACGATGGACTCAGGAAGTAATAAGGGCAATTGTACGGACTGTAGCTCGCCTAAAACAATTTGGCCTATGGATTTTCCAGTCAACGATAACTCATTTCAAAAGATTTCTACTGTCTGGTCTGAGCTTGAAATGTTTTAAAGACCACCTTCATCAGCAGAGTCAGAGTCATCACTCTCATTTTCGTCAAAATTTACTTCAACTTTTTTTTCTTTGCAGATTGCATGCCGCCGAAGGCATCATTGAAGGTCAGAAAATCTTCCCTTTTTTTTTCAAATTTGTTACTGGTGTCCAGCACGTTCACATACCTGGTGACTTGTGACCAAGGTGACTTGTTCCTTTCCTGAAATATCAGGCGTTTCGTCGAAAATTATTGAGAAAAATCGTGATTTCAAAATGCGATTGATGATTGATTCGGTTATTTCCAACATCTGCAGCAGTCTGTAATGTCATTTTTGCGTGGATTTACTGATGTAGGTTGCTCTACTAGATGAGTTTTTTAAGTGGACTTTCCAAATCCGTGTCACCGTGCATCGACGCCTGAAGCGAAGCAATTGCTCTGAAGTTCCCTTCATTCTGTAAGGGTGTTTGGCAACCTTCAATTTTACCATTCATCCCGATGTCCTCTAAGGGGAATATTTTGTCTAACCAAGCATTATGTATAGGGTTGACAATAGGCAACAACCTTTTTCTGTTTTCTTGTGACAAAATTGAGTCTGTAGGCATTGATTAATGTTGCTCACGTCGTGCACAGGGGTTGTGATAGTGTTTTTTAAAAAATTCTTCACACAGCTAATACTGCATCTTTTATGGTGTTGGAGACTGCTTTTCTAGAAACACCATCGGACCCCTGTAAGCTTTTTGAAAGTTGGTAAGAGGAACCGCGACTAAAGTTCTTCAGACTACATTTTTTGCAGAATTCTCTCTTCGTTTGCGGTTTGGTAAACCAGTGGGCAGTATTTACAAAATAGCCCCTTCTTGTTTGATGAGTGTGGTCGAACTCTTGGGGCTCAAACTTAATTATAGCAGCATCTAGAAGTGAGTCCTCACTGGCTTGCAATGCTCTTTGGTGTTTAGTGAAGAAAGAGTGATATGAGCTTTTGGCGCCCTTTTCTGTTAGCCTGTAACAACACATTAAGGTAAGCATGTGAGAAGCATATCAACGGAAATCGAACCAAAAATAAAATATTTACCTCCACTTCAACAGTAATGTATTCTTACAGCATTAGATAGAAGACACCGATATCTGCAAAATGAAAGGAAATATCCCGAGTAAATGCAACGCGTAATACCCAAAAGTTATAGCCTTCTTTCCAAAAGGCCTTGCGTAACGCGGAACAAACTAAATTTTTAATTGCAGATTTGTATTCGACGTGCCTTGAAAAGCAAAAAGCCAAAGTTTGAGGTATGTATTTAATAATAGAAAATTGGTTCGATTCCAGGAAATGATATCCCAGAAGTTAAATCAATAATTAAATATATTTATTTAGTGTTTACTACAGCGCATCATGTCAAAAAATTGTTGCAATGGTCGAATGCGTTCTCAAATTATATTCATTTCAACATTACTTTGAATACCAATGAAGATATGATATTTTACTTACCATTATACAACAAATTAGAAAACAACTGCTTATTCTGGACTCTGGTCGTCTACACTCCTATATTTTATGTATTTTTTCTTCTTTTTTGGGGTTTCATAATTCTGATTGGTGAATTGAAAAATAAAAACAATCGATGGAATAATCAGAGATAAACGCCTGGAAAGATCAAAAAAAAAAACCCGATCAAAAGGAGCCGCGCTTCCACACAAAAATATGAAGGTTAAACGTTTGTCGAAGAGATACGAACAAGGCTTCATGAAGCGCAAATCGGGGTAAGTTCATGCCGGGAATCACATACTGACGCGCGACAGTAATATTTAAGACCTTATTTGTCGGCACCTTTGAACATGTTTGATTACCGGCGCCCGACGCAAATATTTATTGGGACAAACGTTTGAATATAGAAATTGGTCCATATTCATATTATTTCTGACCTCATTGCATTTCCATTCCTCATCTGCACTTTCATCAAATTTGTTTCAGAAATTGAATCAAATTAAATTTTTGCTGATCTTGTAATTATTTTAACCTTAGTATGTTGAATTCTAAGGGAGTCTAGCAAAATTTTAGGTGAGGCCCGGGCTATTTGGGGGGGGAACGTTCCCCCAGTTCCCCCCCCGTGGATCCGCGCCTGGCAATAACAGGCTTGGTGAATCTCAAAAAACTCGATTTTATTGAAAAGTTTAAACTTTTTAATAAAATCGAGTTTTTTGAGATTGACCAAGCCTGTTATTGCTAATAATTATCAAAAAGTTAAAAATAGTTCACAGGCAACAACAATTCAAATAAATAATTATATATATATATATATATATATATATATAAATATATATATATAGATATATATATATATAAATATATATATATATACATATATATATATTAATATAAATATATATATATATATATATATATATATATATATTATATAAAGTCGAGGTAAAAATATTGAGAAGAGTATTTTTTGGACCAACCCAGGAAGAAGACGTATTACTGTACAATAATCAGCGAAGAAACGAAGAAGAATTAATCATTCGAGTTTTTGATAAAAAAATCATAAAAACTAATTTTTTAATGTATTTTTGAATCACTGATTTCTTAAAAATTATTTATGAACAATTTAAGATTGAAAAATTTTTTACAAAGAATCGCGTGACTGCAAACGAGCCATGATAGGTGGCCATGTTTGTTAAGTCATAATGTTAAAGGAATTCTCGACAGTACGTGTAAATTGGCTGAAAATATCCGAAATTCAGTGCAAAAAAATATTTATAATAGCTGCTCTTAGTCATGTGAGATGAAGGATTTATAAAGGTTAATTTTGATGATATACCTGATGTATAACATCTCATAGAATATTTGAAAATATTTTTTGGGAAGTTATTTTTGTAGTATTCGTACATAATGGTACGAAGCAAGCACCATAAGGTTTGACATTTTAAAAATATTTATTGATACATTGACGATTACAACAAAATTTAATCATCAGCTGTGTGCTACGATGGGTGGAAATTAACATTGTGACGTCACACGCGCTTGGGTTTGCTTGGGAAATGTCGGTGTGTTTTCGGTGATATATTCAAAAATTTATTTTTTATTCAATATAACTTTTTGCATATAGCAAAGAAAACTAAAGATAGTTTTGTTATAAAACGTATGTATGATCTTTCCATTTATCACAAGAAATTTTTTTTTTCAAAAACCCAATTACGATATCAAGAACATAATATATTGATTACTGAATGACTGACTCATTGATTGCTCATTCTTCCATAATGAATATAGTCAAAAATGGAATATAAGTTTATGGCATTTAAAAAGACGCGGGGAGCGAATTGAAATTCTGGAAAGGTTGAAAATAACCAGATTACTTGGCCTCAATCTACTTATTTCACCAGCCGATTTGCTTCTATAAGTTATATCTGAAGTTTCAACCTGCCTACTTTATCTACTGCCTATTGTGTCTGTCAGTATTAACTGGAGAGTTGTAAGATCGCCTCATGACTGTACTTATAGTTAGTGGTGATAAAAGGTTGATACTTCTATTGGTGAATCATGCTTGCTGAATGGTGGTCACTACAAGACGAGAATTGGTTTCCTTGCTAAATGTAGTCTTTCATTGTCGTTTCTGGTATTCCAACAATAAAGTGCTTCTCTATTTCTACAGCGTTTCTGAAAATTTGGATTTGATGGAATAGATAGGAAATATGGCCCTGGGATTATCGAAATCGATAATGTGGTAAGTTTGTATGTGATTTTGGGCTAGGAAATTGTTGAAGTAGGAATGTCTCTCAGAAAGAGAGTGCTAATTAGCACAGACCTGGAGTCGATCTTTTTTTTCGAACTGAGACAGTTTGAACAAGGTATATCGTAAACACTATGAATTCATTAGGAGTTTTGTCCTTGACAGATGTGATTAGATGTAACAGAAAAGTTCTGAATCAAAAATAATTAATATGGTATAAGGGTGGTGCAGCTTTAGACTAATTCTACACCACAACCTCATAACTTGATTTCTGCAACTGTAATAAATTTGGGAATAGGTGTAATAAATTATAATTAATGTGTAAAAAAATCACATAGAGTGAAATAGGGTGTGGGGTATAAAAGCTTGTGCACCGTGAGGGACATGGGATTCTTGGCGTTTGAAGTCCAGGATGGAAAGTGATTTGTCGATCGGAATATTGGTGAATAATGAAACAATGTCAAAGTTGATCCGTTGGAGAGATGTTAGGGCTTTTGACGAGTTATAACAAGTTTTAGGTGTTTTTAACACGACAGAGCTAGTTCAGGTAAAATTTGGAGACTGTTTTGAGTACTAGAAATAACAGTTGCAGGCTACCAGCCTGGGGAATATTCATCCTTCACAACAGGCTTGGCAATCTCCCGTCTCTACTACCAACACATACAGTCATGAGATGGTCAACTCAGCAGTTAACTATGAAAAGTGGGTAGGTTTGGACTTACAGGATAGAAGACATTCGATTGGTGGAAAAGGCAGATTGAGACCACGCAAAAGGAATATTGCCAACCATTCCTAATTCGTATGAAGTCCGTGAAGTAGACAGATTGAGAACACGTACCTGAAATATAACGTACTTTTTCTTACTCCTAAAGACGGCCTCCAAAAAAACTGAAGCTAACAAGTTGAAATTAACAATTTATTTTTCGTGAGATGTGTAATCTTCGAAAACATATGCAATGTAGCAGAAAATTTATCATAATATTTATGTTTGCGATTATACGTAAATATAGAACGTCTCGCTTTTCCATAATAAGTCTAATCAATTCATGGAGAATATAATTGAAGGAATAACGGCACGAGTGATACAACCGCAATCCCAGATGAACGTTACTTTGTGGACATCGTAATTAACGAATTCGGTGAGGAAATGGTGAAACTCGAGGGGTCATTTGTGAGATAATTATACTTTTACTTTGGGAGATGGGATTCGTCCTAAATTACATTCCATGTTATATAAAATATAGAGTATAGACCGCATAAAATACGTGTAAAAGAAACATTGTACAGGCATGTTAAAAACTTAATCAAAATTTTCCCATCTTAAACTTCGAATTGAATAATGAAATAGAGATTGCTATATTTGGCTACCCAATATCACGTTTTCACTAAATATAATATATTGATCTATTTCCAACTGTATGGTAGTTTGAGAAAACTGGAGAAGGTGAAAACGGGACCCTATTTTTAAGACTTCGCTGTCTGTTCGTCCGTCTGTCTGTCACCAGGCTGTATATCAAGAACCGCGATAGCTAGACAATTGAAATTTTCACAAATTATGTATTTCTGTTGCCGATATAACAAAAAACACTAGAAACAAAATGAAATAAATATTGAAAGGGGGCTCCCATACAACAAACGCGATTTTTTTGCCCTTTTTTGCTCGATATCAATAATCAGGTAGGCACTTGAAATATTTACAAAATACTCAGTTGTATTTTTAATTTAATAATAAAATAAATATTTAAGGGGGGCATAGTCAATGATACGAAACCCTTCGTGCGCGAGTCCGACTCGCACACGCGAGTTTTATTGTTTGATTTTTCTCCTTCACTCTTTTTTGGTGTACTCGAAAAAATTCTATGTCATCCATTTTAGGGGGTGTGATATGTATAATATACTGTACATTGTGAGTAAACGGTATATATGACTTGTAAAATATATCGCACATTTTGAATAAGTGGTAGTGTATTTGTTATTTTGTAAAATGAAATGCAATTGAAAAACAATATAAAGTTACAACTGATCATTTATTTGTGTGATATATCAAAGAACAATTTCGTTTTTTTGAATTGCATAAATGTATATTGCACTTTGTACAAACAAATTTCGTTCTAGATGTACATTCAGGGAATTTGCATCTGGAAGAAAAAGATTTTTCATCAAAATTACTTTCCACATCATCTGAACTTCTTTCTTTTACCGTATTTTCTTCATCATAATTATAGCTTACTTCTACGTCCCTATCTCCCCACTTATAATCGTCATCACTAAGCCCTTCAATATCTGATAGGCCCTCCTCAATTAGTTTCAATAGTTGTTCATCAGTTAATGGCACTTTTTTACTCATTTTTCAATTCGTACTACTATGAAATGAATCTAATATAAGAAAAACTCTAAAAAACGTGAAGTTTTTTACCATACCTCTCGATTTCCGTTTACTCACAATGTACAATATATTGTATAGTATTATTAACTCCAATATAGAAAAGACAAACTAAATTTTCAGCAAGTTCACTATGAAAGTAACGAATACTGCAGACATGTCATAACATGTTTTAAAGTTTGAAGCGCCACCCCATTTCAACATTCTGAAACAACTGCTACAAATCAGTAACAGGTACCATTAATAAATTTTTTTTGGGTAAACTACTCAACGCTAAGTAAAGGAAACAGTTTAAAATAGTAATAAGGATGTTTACAGAATGCTCTACTTTGTGAATAAAGTGAATAGAAGCGTACTACAAATTCGTTAGGATTTACGTAAAGTGATGTACAATTTATTGTACACCGTGAGCGAAAGGGTTAGAATAATAAGAAACGGTGCAGAACCGAGCTTGCTAATTATAACTTTATTTACGTCAGTTCTCACCTAGAAAATACTGTAGACCAGGAATCTCCATTTAATTTTTCAATGTGAATTTATAGTAGGCCAAATATTCAATAGATACACATAACAAAACATAATATTTGTATAATTATTGAATAACTATTACAATAATATTTTTATGTTTAATGAATAATGACCAAAAGCATTTTTTTTTATTGAAGAATATACATTTAAAAATCAATAAAATTTTTGGTATTGCATTCCATTGGAAATTGCTTCGTTATAAAGGATGTTCGAAGATATTTCGTATGCATTTATCAAGGTGTTCAACAGTAAGTCGTGAACTGTAGGTACTTTGATTTGATGATACTCATAGTAACAAATAATGATTTACAATAGTATGTGAAACGAAAAAACTATTTCATATTATATGCTGATTTTATTAATTTTAGTAAGAAAAGCTTCTTTCACAACTCACCTAATTGGAAAAGTTTCTCTTCTTTACGAATACGTGAGGAATATTCAAATAAGAAATAGTGCCATTTTCAGATTTTAACAGAAATTTGGCGAAAACCGATTTTTGGTTATATTTGATTTTAAATGATCTATTTTTTGATTTAGATAAATAGCTCCTATTAGAAGTAATAGGACAATTCATTTAGAGATGACGTTCAAGATTATATTTTTTTGCAGCATGCCACTATTTCCAGGGAACTAAATTTTATCTTCGTCATTATATTTAGTCGTATTTTATCGTATAAAATATATACTATTGCAGTGTATCGAAAGAAAGCAGTCAGGAGCGGGAGTATTTTTCCCATCTGTTTCAGACCTCTTAGACCACGATTTTCGAAAAATTTCTTGTCTGGCATTGTTTCCATTGCAGAACGAAAGTATTAAAATTTGGGCAAATTTCTGCGCCCCCGTCATTTTCACGTAGATATTTCTAATTTTCATATAAAGATTGTTTTCCTTTCAGAACGAAACTATGAAAATTTGTTTGAATTTTTCCAAACGCCTCCATTTTTACTTAGGTATTTCTTATTTTTTCATGGTTTTTGAAAAATTGCCTCCACAGATTCAGCAGATTGAGCTAGAAGCTTGAAAATTGGTACGTATACAGAGTTTATGTTTACTTGAAATTCTTTTTTTGATTTAACTCTTTATCTCAACCGCGCTGCATTTCGTGGTAACTAATCCGTTCAAATTGCATCTCGATCTGATTCGCTATCAGTACGCGATGCACTCCGCGAATTAGAATTTTTTTTAGATAGAGGTTTGAAATTTGGCACGTGTAATGAGCGAATTTTTTTTCTGGAAAATAAATTACTTTCTACTTTTTAATTCGGTTTGCTTTTCAAGCGTGATTTTTCAAAATATGATTCACTAGAATCGCATCTCGACGTGATGCATTTCGCGAGAAAAATACGACTTCAGTGATAAAGCTCTGCTGCTCACGAGATTTTTTATTGATGAAACAGTAGAAATCTTACTTCTTCTTCATCCACTCAACCATGAATAAATAAACAAGTGAATACATCTAATGGACTTACCTAAATGTAACACAGCCCAAATCTAAACTAGGCTTCAGCTCTGAGTTACCTACGCCAGTATTCCAGGCGACGTGAACATTAAAATGCTGGCTCGTAAAGTTTAATAGAATCCTTTTCTTCCTGTGAGCTTGACGTGTTTTGGACTGAAAGTGATATAATATACATTATATATTCTCTTTGAAAGAAATACGTTTATATTTCTCCAAACATTTACCATATACTCATAAAATGCGAAAACATTTGAGCATTTTATTGAAAACTGAAATATTTTTATCGTATTCGCAGAGCGGCGGTACAAACGATCTAGGGATGCTTTGGTGCACGTGGGTATACGGGTGGGGACCCTGCTGTAGACGATGTCGATGGATCTAAGTAACTTCGATGGTTGAAGCACTTTTAAGTTATCTACGTGACTCTTATATATTCTTGAAAGTATTTATATCTGTGAAATTTCAGCGGCAGATAGATGCTC
>JARQZK010001644.1:50000-55000 GCA_030704885.1 Cynegetis impunctata
CACGTAGACAACTTTTTGTTAATTTTTTATTAGTTTTCAATATATATATATTTGTGAAACAGTAAGCCAAGTGTTTTGATTTGAATTATTAATATTTAATCATGTTTCACCAAGAGCTAAGCGGGGTTTCCAGCTCATTTATATATATATATATATATATATATATATATATATATATATATATATATATATATATATATATATATAACTGAGATTGAATTCTCGCTCATCACTTGGTGAAACATCATAAAGAATAAAGTATAAACTTCAAAATAGAAAACACTTGGCTTATGTTTCACAATATAAATTTTTATATTGTGAAACATAAGCCAAGTGTTTTTATTTTGAAGTTTATACTTTATTTATTATATATATATATATATATATATATATATATATATATATATATATATATATATATATATATATATATATATATATATATATATATATATATATATATATATATATATATATATGATTCATATGATTGATTTCTTCTCTTTTCCACTTCTCTCTAGATAAAGTGACTGATAATAGATGCATAATTTAGCTAAAACAGATTCGTTGAATGGCAATATCAGTTGTCGATTTCTGAGTCCGTAGCATTTTATAATATTTTTCCTGATCCATTTTATTGCTAATTCCAATGCAACTACGAGTACCATAAAGTTTACTCCTACAATTGATGTAATTGCACTGAAAGCTTTGGAATTGTTTTGTTTGAACAAACTGAAAAAATGTGCTTATTACCACTCTTTAGTTAATGGAGCTCTGTGGGATCGAATCAAATCTGTTTGGAATTTCCACTCATTCCAGTCGGTTTACTTTGCTTCCGTTATGTATTTTCCGTTACCGGCGTAGGCGATCCGTAGTCAATTTGTATCATATTGAACATTTTAGTTTTATTCAGAAGGGTTTTCTAATGATATTTTCTAGCCGAGTTGAGTTTTGAATAGGACAGTATTTTATAATTTTGTTTAATTATTTTTTGTAATGGAGTCGATTTTCTACTAATGCAGCTAGTTTTTCAAGATATTTATATATATATATATATATATATATATATATTTATGTAGAAATTGAAAAATTGAATTATCAAAAATCTGTTTTGATTTCGTTCCAAGATTTATAACTTCTCAAAAAATTCCTAGGATTTATGAGTAGTTCTGAAATATATGAGAGAGTCAACTTTGTATTTTTGTTCACTGAACTCATTTTGAAACAGCTGAATACTGATTATTCATAACCAATATTTTTATGTGTACTGCAATTTGAAAAGAAACGGTTGAATATTTCTAAATCTGCGCTAGAAATTGCGAATAAAAATCAAAAAAGCGAATCAAAATGGTAAAATGAGGACATGGGTCCGAAGTTTCAGCAAATTAGTTTTCACCTAGAATAAACAAATTCAAAATAACATGTGAAGAGAAGAAGGTGAACCCAGAAGCACTGATTAGGATAACTAATCGAATTAGTTATACTAATCAGTGCTTCTGGGTCATAATTATCAAGTTCGATAAATTTTGAGCTTATATTTTCATTCGACTATGTCAAAATATTATATATCAATTACTCATATCAATAAAAAAAAATTTTCTTCATACGCCATAGAAGTGATATTTCATGTGACGTTCCTCAATGACATTAAGTGTCATTTATATGACTAGGAGTGAAAGTATTTATATTCGTAAACGTACTTATAAACACATTATAGTACTCTGAATTTTTTATTTTTTCGTTTTATTTATTGGCTTTAAGCATTGCTTATTTAGTTATTTAATAGACGAACATTTACACAATACATAATGATTATTGGTACTAATAATGGTATTTATTATTTATTTGTAATATTTATAGTAAAAGTACAATTATGAAGATTTGCATCATTTAAAAGTACTCCTCTTCTTGCAATATCATTACTACTCATAATAACTTTTCCAGAGTAAAATTTTAAAAATCCATTGCTTGTACAGGATCCATTATATGCAGGTTGTTCGAGATTTTCCGCAGAGATAGGTTGAAGAATTCTCTTAGCAATTTTGGTTTTACTTTGCACCTCAAGAAGCTGTCGTGTCAGCGAACCGCGTTGTGCAACTGTTGTTGTTTTATTATATGTGAAAATCGTTAAACTCAGAGTTTAATTCCTCAAACATGTTGATTATTACAGACTACTAAACTCATTTTCTTCACCGAATTTGAAATATTTGTTTTAATAGATGTCAAACAAGTACATTTCCATGACAACGATACCAAAAAGGAAATATACAGTGAAATAAGTTAAAGATTCAATCTTTCTATCTTTATTGAAAAATTCGTTTTCTTTTATTGTTTTATATCGAATAAAATTATGTAAGTTTGAAGAAAAAATAATATATGATATTTGGAAAATAAGATACTTTATGTGCTTCGCATGGATTATCAAACAAACTTTCCACACTCAGCACATAAAGTATCACTTATTCTCCTAGTATCATAATATACTATTATAGCACTCATAATATAATCAATGACTAATTATTGCAGTTAACCATTTTTAATTCATAACAATGAAAATTGTGTGTTACTAGATGGTAGATTATAAAAATAATTACATAATCACTAGTGAGTAGGTAGTTGAAAACATAAATATCGTGAATAGAATACTAAATTTATCAGTATGATAATAAACCTTAAAAAACACGATGCAAATAGAAGTTTTAATAAAAAATAAAGCCACAATGAATCTTTGTCAAGTGGACCATTTGCATTTTTTAACTTATAAGTATTCAACCTCTTGGAAATTTTACAGAGGGCTGTCTTTTGACTTTTACATTCTTAGCTGAAATAAAACAGTAGCAGTTTATTGTTTCACGAAATACTCCCCAAGAAGATCAATGCAATTTTGCTCGCGCTCGATCCAATTCTGGAAGCAGTTATTCCACTCGTTTGTTGGTAAAACGAAAATAATGGTTTTGAAGGCGTCGATTGTTTATTTTGACGACTGAAACTATTGAACTTGCAGTCCGTTTTTGATTCTCCGGAAAGTAAATGAAACGTTGGGACTGTACGGAGGATGGTCTAACAATTCGAACTTTTATTGTGTTAAAATTTCTATTGTCTGTGCCAACTAACCACATTATCTTGGTGGAGGATGCTACGTGTTTGGAGTTGGTTTTTCGAATCTCAGCGATGACTTCCCGCAAACGAATGGTTGTATATCAATAAACCGTAACAGTTATTAGATATTACTGAGGAATTATTGCTACATGATTTGTTTTCCAGACAAATGTCGCGACCATCTTTTTTGGACACACTTTGTCAACGAATGACTGCTTTTTCTTCAATTTGGAACACCTAAACAGATACCTGTCATTTATTTTAGGGTTAGTATGAGTGAATTCAGGATTCATCACTGATGATGCTGTGAACTTCTTTAAGGTATACGCGCACCGTCGCGAAGAAAATTGTGTATTCGTCGCCCGATAAGTTTACATTAGTTTCAATGGCAGCCCGCGCACTACGGCGTGGCGAACCGAAGAGGCGCGTCAGTCGACGTGCGAATTCTCTTCGGACCAACTAGGAGTCATTTCTCTTGACGCTTCGCCTCAATGCGCGGTGACAGGCGTCGAGAAGATTCAAATATTTCTTGATTATTGTCTTATTTTTCAGTTTGTAGTTCAAAAACCTTTCCCTCTGACATACAGAAATATTAGAACATTCTTCATGTTGTATAATATCATTAAAGAAATGATGAAATTAACCGTAAGTGTCTATATTTTGGTTTATATTTGGACCCAGCATTTCTTCTTGTTTTTTCTTCTTCTTCCATAGTGACAATTAAACTTAATACAAGAAGATCCTCTTCTGACGAACTGCTCATCGTACCTCACAAGACAACATACTGCGTTGTTTCAAATGCTGAAATAAATGAAAATCTCGCCGAGCAGTTCCAGAAGTGACGCGACGCTTCGGCCAAGTGCGCGGACATCAGCTAAATGACGCATCGTCTCGCGACGCTTCCGTTCGCAACACTTCCGATAAAGGTATACGCGCATTTATCGGTAGCATCGCGAACGGAAGCGTTGCGAAGAAAATATTGGACTCTTCGCCCGAGAAGTTTACATTAGTTTCAATGGCAGCCCGCGCACTACGGCGTCGCGAACCGATGAGTCGCGTCAGTCGACGCGCGAATTCTCTTCGGACCAACTAGGAGTCGTTTCTCGACGCTTCGCCTCAATACGCGGTGACAGGCGTCGAGAAGATTCAAATGTTTCTTGATTCTTGTCTTATTTTTCAGTTTGTAGTTCGAAAACCTTTCCCTCTGACATACAGAAATATTGGAAAATTCTTCATCTTGTATAAGATCATTAAAGTGTAACGGGTTAATTCACCGATTAGCCAACGCCACTGAATTGTTCATTTACGTACCATGTTTTCACGCTTCACTTTCGATTTCTCTGTGGTTAATGACCTGCGCATCAAGAGAGTAGGGGGAGAGAGTTGAATCTGAACGTGAAGAATCTGATACCGTTCTCTCGCCAACTAACTGTTAAACGTAACACTTCATTAATTATTGAAATTATATTTATACCTAATAAATTGAAAGTTTGTTTAAAAATTATTAAGTATCTGTGTGGCATCTGATATAGATGGTAAGTTGTGAGAAGAAATATATCTATTTCGTATTGATGCATTATCTTGAAAATCTGAATTGATTGCTTATTTCATCTTTCCGCCATTTCATTTCATTTTTTTTCATTTGTCTATGTTGAATTGTTTATCCTTCAATATTGAAATAATCATCTCACATTTCCTAATTTAAAATATTTCTAATTCATTTGCTTGTTTAACTCTCTCAATTTAACACAAGATTTTTGTAGGTTAGCGATGGTAAATTTCACGTGTTCATACCTTATGTTCAGTTTAATGGTGGAACATATGCTGTCTTTCTTAGCATTTTTGCTTGAGACAAATCTAAATGTTAATTTGAATTGGCCATCGATACCCTACAGATATCT
>JARQZK010001644.1:60000-92308 GCA_030704885.1 Cynegetis impunctata
TCATTCTGTTTAACTTACAGCTTTAATTTCAGTGAGCCACTTAACAGCTTTTCGAAATATATGAGAAGTGTGGTTCTGTGCACAGGAACGTATTAGTGTGATTTACGGTAGATCAAAAAGATGCTACTAATTTATGCAATAATTATAATCCCCTGTTAAAAACGAGGTCATCTCTGTTTTGAGTGACGATAATAATAAGTTATATACATTCTCCGTCAAAATGTTGCAACTATACGCAAAACTTTTCAACTAAAGGTTTCTCAAGAAATTTCATTCTACATAAAAAAAAGTTGGTGCATTCAATTTGACCAAATACGCACTTTAACTGAACTTGGAGCTATAGAGTTATGCAAAGCTTAAAAATCTGCAAAACGTATGAAATGTATACATGAGAATTGCGGCAGTATATTGAAAATTCTGAAAGCCATATCACTAGCATTAATCAATTCAATACTAATTTTCAGCTTTCCTGCCTAAATTTCCAATGATCAATAATTCGAATATATATATATATATATATATTATATAAGTATATATATATATATATATATATATATATATATATATATATATATATATATATATATATATATATATATATATATATATATATATATATATATATATATATATATATATATATATATATATATATATATATATATATATATATATATATTAATTATAAGGAAATTTAATTTTTCTACCCTGAATATGGTTTCAATTACTCTAGGTATAAATCTGTCTACCCTAATGTTTTTCTGCAATACTTATTTTTTTTTTAAATTCATATTTATGGCCTGTGAACACAAAGCCTACCTATTAATACTATTAATAACCTATTAATACTAGTTCTGATATTTCAAACCCGACATATCTTTTTTTATGGTGCCGATTTTTATACCTATTGTGAGAAAAACAAAAGAAAAATTTTCAACTTAATTTTTACCCTGTTTCACAAAAGAAAAAACACAGGCACACTTAGCGCCAAGGAGCTCGCCATGGCATTTTTTCTTCTTACACAAATACGAAATAAGCCTCGGAATAAAAGGATTGAATTTAAACATAGGGATGGATATACACAGGTATTCTACGAGACATTACAATTTCAAACCTAAATATTTAACATGTTCAAATATGATTTGATAAATTTCCAAACTATTAAGAAATAGTAGGAAAGCTATATTGAAGGGTTGATAAAATTTTATTACTCTTGTCAATTTGTAAAGAAAATCATTACACTGATGTCTGAAATTACTACAGTTTAGAATAATATGTTCCAGAGTGCCTACTTCTCCACATTGACAAAGGGGATCTTGCTGAATTTACTTAAGAAGTGCATAACATAATGGATGACTAAGGCAGTTATTTAATTTCATCACTAATATTAAATGATGTTTAATGCATGAAGCAAAAACTGTAATTAAGTTTCGTCAAGTTCTTCATTTCGGTTAATCGAAATTATTCATTCGCTGAAAATTATTTGACCTATCACGTTGTGTGTCCATTTTCATTTGGAATTCAATATTTCGAATGAATGTTGGTTCACAAGAGAAAATAATATGCAAAACTAATTATTGAAAAATGTTAGGGCCTTCATGTTTTGCTGCGTAGTTATTAGTTGAATTCAGCGATCGGTTTGAAATATGATTTTTACATGAATATATTATCATCATTGTACATATGTAGTCTGAATATATCTATTAGAAAAAGTGACTATAAAATACTTGTTGAACTGAGACAGCGTTTCCCAACTTTTAGGACGCGGCCCAAACCTATCATAATGTGTATCGCTCACCCCCCTAACCATGATATGTAATACTAAACAAAATTTGTATCTCGCGCCCCAATATCTAGTAAACTAAAATGTAATATTGAAAAAAAGTTATCGCGCCGCCCCTAACCAAGACACGAAATAACTTAAGAAAGATATTTTGTTTAGATTGAGTGTGCAGATCATCACAATTCATTTGAATCTCGCGCCCCCAATACAATAAAATGTAATAGTAAACCAAAAAAGGTCTTATATTAAGATTATGTGTACAGATCATCATTTCATTTGTATCTAGCGCCCCCAATACAATAAAATATAACACTAAAGAAAAAAAGGTCTTTTGTGTTGTGTGTTAGCGCCCCCTAGAGGGCGGGCGTCACAGGTTGAGAAACGCTGATCAAAGCCAAAAATTCGACACAATTTTGGACAAGGATGTTTATTTGAAGATTGAAATTCATTAAAGGGAAAATTGGTTATCAGTGTCCCAAAACTGAGAACTTCACATAACGAGGAAGGAAGCACACGTGTTTAATTCCTCCCTGAAGTATGTGTCAGGGAGGTGAGCAGCTTGAGTTTAACTCCTTCAGCCAGATCAGAGGATACACTTGTATGTACAAGTGCATTAAGGATTGGCGAGACGGGATATTTATGGAAGAAAGGAAGTGTGGGTAGGGTTCAGAGGATTAATACTGGCCCAGCATTCGCCTTATAAGTTTTCAAGCAGTGACTTACATGAGGAAACCTCTGAAAAAAACTCATGGCAGACCAGTCTGCCCCGGGGTTTGAACCCGAGACCTTCCCAATACTATCCAGCGTACCTAACATACTCGACTAACTAGCTTGGTTACATAACGAGGTTCAACCTCTTGTTGAAGTACCTTTTCTCCGGACTACATTTTCCCTGGTGCACTTTTACATTCCTGGAACTTCAAACCTACGGATCAAGAAGTGTGATTAAAAAACGACGCAGACATGGGCCGCTACAAAAAAAAATTAAGTTATTTACTAAATTTGTATTTAACGTTTCAACGTTGAATTAAATTATCTCTTTGGGATCTCTCGTTCTTATATTTATTCTTTTATAACTGAAAAGTATTATACCAGAGGAATCTTTTCATTTTGAGTTTCTGAAATAATTCTGAAATTGTAACTATTACTATTACACAAAAAAAGCTAGTTATATATCCCAGTAGCCACCCAGGGTCTGGGTGGCTACTGGGAGCGTCGGCAGGTGGCGGATAGCCGAACGATCTGCAGTGCTGGCTGTGCTATCCACAGACACGCTGCAGGTTAGCACCGAATAATCAATAAGGTGGCGCTGACCGACCCTCCAATCTAAGGTGTTATGCGAACCGTGCCTATGGATGCATGGCGGTGGGAGAGCACCGTCGTTAACGGAGCCTCAAGGATACCGGGCGACCTCCTCGGGTAATAGCCTTGCCACGCCGTAAGGGACTCCGGCGTGGTCGACTTTTTAATCCCCTAGCTTTTCGTGGGAACTACATGGACAAGAATAGGAAAAAAACAAAATCGCGGGAAGTCATCGCAACCCAGGATGCTCAAGACCGTCCTGGCACCTCTCGCACTCCGAGCTCTCCTCGGGAAGCAGAGAAGGAAAAACAAGTAAGAGAAGGAAAACCTTCGTAGCAAGCATCCAGTAAAGGTTCTTCCTCCAAGAAATACTCCAGAAACAGCCGGAGGAAACAAGATCTGCCACCCCCAGGCAAGCCTGGTGGTATCGATGATCCGTTGAGAAGGGGTCTCAGCGGAGCAGGAGTAACATGGTACCTTCGCTTTCTTAAACAGGGTTTGTCACCTGAGGAAGCGAGAAGGAACTCCATCGAGAGGAAGAAGCCTCAAGTGCAACCTCCACAACAGACGAAGAAAAGGGGCCCTAAAACCCAAACGCCCCCTCAGCGTCCCGATGTTAAGAGGAGGAAGACAGAAACGGGAAGTCGCACCGCCACTGCTAGGCAAACTGGGTAAACCACTAGTTATGCCGAAGCAGCAAACACAACAAGAGTTGCAGTGCTCCCCAAAAACTACCCAGTGGAGACGCTGATTGCTGAGCAACTAACAGCACTTGAAAACGCCATCGTACAGGAGATGACGCTGGGCGCAGAGTGTAAACCCCAGTTTGGAGGAATTCACTTTCGCCCAAGCATGCTCGTGGTAGACTGCGTCAGCAAAGAGACGGCAGACTGGCAGAGGGCAAATGCCCCCAGTCTGAGCACCTGGGGGGAAACGTAGCTGATGGTGTGCCTGGGAGAGGATATCCCAAGAGCGCACACCATCACTGTCTTCTTCCCCAGGAGCTCGGACTTCGAAACAGAGAAGGTGCTAGCCCTGGTGAGTACACATAACATGGGGCTTCACACCCATCTGTGGAAAGTGCTAGGGAGCAAGAAGGAGGGCAATGGCCAGCTTCTCAATATGGGGATCGATGACGAGTCCTGCGAGGCCATCAAGAAAATGGGACACACCATTTTCTTTAGGTCCCCGTTCATGGCCTCCGCAAGGACTCGAATAAGAAGAAGGAGGAAGAAGAGGCGGGCTTACCCCTGAAGCTGTAGAAAATACAGCCAGTGAAGCTGAATCAACTGGGAGTATGGACCAGGAAATCACGGCGACTCCCAGCGAAGAAGAACAAATGCTGCAGGACGATGAGTAGGCAAGCACTCCAACTCTCCAGTAGCAATGGCTACCCCAGTAAAAGTTGCCCAGGTGAACACCCATCACGCTAAGGGGGCATCAGCCGCCTTATCAAGGGTGTTTTCCAAGGCAAACTTGGGAGTAGTGTTGATCCAAGAACCTTGGGTCAACAGAGGGCAGATCAGAGGACTGCTGAACAGAGAAAGTACGGTAATCTGGGATGTCAGATGTGACAACCCCAGAGCTTGCATTCTGATCAGAAACGATATTAATTATATCTGTCTTTCAGAATTTATGACGAGGGACCTAGTGCCGATTCGGGCCAAGATCCGCACAGGGCACTCACCCCGCGACATAGTAATAGCCTCAGGATACTTTGCTGGAGATGGGCAAGCACCACCAGAGGAAGTACAGAGGCTATCCGACTACTGCAGCAGGAGCAATCTACCCCTCCTGCTAGGCTGCGATGCAAACGCGCACAACACCATCTGGGGCAGCACGGACACCAATCAAAGAGGTGAGCAACTGCTAGAATTTATACTCGTGGCTAACCTTAACGTACTTAATGTGGGATGTGTTCCCACCTTTGTAACTAGGGCTAGACAAGAAGTATTGGATTTAACGATCGGCAGTCCGAGCATTAGTATAATGGTAAGAAACTGGAGGGTTTCAGACGAACCATCTCTCTCCGACCATAGAATCATTATGTTCAACGTGGAAGGGCTTGTAACACAAACATCCTTCACTAGAAACACAGATTGGGAAAAATACACCACCAATCTAAAATGTAACCTAGAACAGATCAAGTTCGACAGCAACAGTCATATCGAATTCGAGCAGACCCTAGAGGAAGTTAATAGGGCAATCATGGATGAATACGAATCAAGCTGCCCGATAATAAATCACACAGTAGCACCATTTGGTGGAACAACCACCTGTCAAATCTAAGATCCGAAGTCCGCCGGCTATTCAACAAGGCAAAGCGGCAAGGAGACTGGCGGGGATACACCGAAGGGCTGACAGAATATAATAAAGAAATAAGGAAAGCCAAAAGAAACAGCTTCAGGAGCTTCTGTGAGACAATCACATTAAGTCCCGCAGCAGCCAGATTGCACAAAACATGGAAAGAGGCAGAGAGCAAGGACCAATGATACTCAGAAGAACAAATGGTAGCTACACAGAGGATGAAGAGCAACGAGCTCTCATCTTACTGGAGACGCACTTTCCAGGTAGCGTACCATTTGAACCCGGAAGATCACTGGAAGAACCAGGCAGGACCAAACGAGTAGACTGGGATGTAGCAAAACCATATGCACTCCCCAGAGGCTGAAATGGGCAATTAACTCCTCCCAACCATTCAAGTCACCGGGAATTGACGGCATATTTTCGGGCCTTTTGCAAAAAAGGCAGACGGAATTACTGCCGTTCATTATTAAAGCAGCCAGATTTAGTATGGCGCTCGGGTACATACCAAGCACCTGGAGGAGAGCACGGGTAACCTTCATTCCCAAAGCAGAAACGAAGGACCCCACCCTCCCGAAGTCATTCAGACCAATCTGTCTCACATCCTTCCTACTGAAGACACTGGAGAAGATGGAAGATAACTACATTAGAACCAAGATACTGGAGAGGGTGCCATTGCACACCGGGCAGCATGCATACAGGGCGGGCAGATCAACGGAAACCGCTCTTTACGTGCCTACCGAAAACATCCAGAGATCACTTGAGTATAAAGAAATGGCCATTTGCGTATTTTTAGACATAGAGGGGGCATTCGACAACACCTCTCACGAAGCAATAAAAAGGGCCCTAATGAACAAGGGAGTGGACAGAACCACATCCAGATGGATGTGCCAAATGCTGGCAACAAGAACGGCCGAAACTAAGGTGGGCGAGAACACCTTTCGGATCAGTACAAACAGGGGATGCCCACAAGGAGGGGTACTATCACCTCTGATGTGGAGTCTTGTAGTGGACGAATTACTCGGAACACTGACCGGGAACGGAGTCACTTGCCTCGGTTATGCTGACGACATAGTCATCATGGCCAAAGGTAAATTCGAAGGAGCCCTCTGCGCCCTCATAGAAAGGGAGCTAGAGACTACCAGAAGGTGGTGCCTCTCGGTGGGATTGAGAATTAACGCATCAGAAACCACAGTGGTATCCTTCACTAGAAGAACAAAGCTTCAGCACTTAAGGACTATTCGTCTCGACGGAGCAGACTTAGAATGTCAGCAAGTTGTGAAGTATCTAGGGCTCACCCTAGACTCAAAACTACTCTGGAACATGCACGTAGAAAAGATCGTAAACAAGGCAATATCATCACTGATGGTGTGCAGGAACATCGCAGGAAAAACGTGGGGCTGTAACCCATCAATACTGCGATGGATGTACCGGGTGTCTGATTAAGAGAGTCGCGCGGCTGTATCTCACAAACTATTCGTCGTAGAGACTTACGGTAAAAAAATTTATAACCAAAGTGTCCAACAGAAAATACTGGAAATTATTTTCAGGTTTCTTAGATGGTCGCCAGGGGGCGTAACCACCATCTGAAACTTTTAAAGTGATTTTTTCTGAAATTCATCAAGTGAATATACCAAAAAAATAGTGTTTGTTTAAAGCTGAGCTTTATTCGAGTTATTTTCATTTGACACTTTTTGACGTATCTATTGAAATGAAGTGGTGGAGGGTGTTTCAATGTTTTTTTGAATAAACAGCTGTAACTCCTGAACGACTGAACGGATTTCAACAATGTTAATCTCGTTGGGAAAAGCATTTATTGCTTCATCGAAAACATTTCATCTGTGGTCTGTCAAACTCTTTGTTATGCCGGTAGAGAGCGTTTTTTGATATAATAACAGAAAAATGCTAATTTCTCTAAAAAATTAAATGGAATAATATAGTTTTTTTCCTTAAAAAGGTATTGTGATGATGCCAAAATAGGCTAGTGAAAACCGTATCTCGATACCTTATTCCTAGCCTAAAATATCGAAGAAAGAAAATTTAGTTATCATATGATTCAAAAAGATGCCATTACACCGGTATTTATTTTCATTTATCTGTATTTTTTCCAAGAATCAATGATGAAATTTAATAATTTCATGATTTTCAAAAAATAACATTCTTATTTGAAAAATTTCAAAAAAAAAATCGAGTGGGAGCATAATAACCAATGTACCTAATAATATGCAAGTGCAATGTAGTCAGTATATGAAGAGCAAGCCAAGGAGGAAAATCATATGCCTAAAATTAACTTGTCAACAAATACTAAAATTATACATATAGTGGCAGTTTAATAAGTTTTTGTGGCACACAGAAGTAAGGATTGAAAAAGATTGAAATACATTTTACAAACAATGTAGCTGTTGATGTCACTGACGGTATATTTTGAAATTCTTCAAAATGTGGCATTGGCACAAAGAATATACAGTGCTCTATATTCGGCGTTTACGCCATGCGAGAGTTTTTCCGCGTTTAGTCCGAAATTTGCGTAATACTGGCAGCTTCGACCCTATAAATTTCAGATGAAAATTCTCTATTTTCTTCAAATATGCCCAACAAATTCTCGCATGGCGTGAACGCCAATTTGGAAATCGAGTTCTATATAATCTTTGTGCCATTGCCGCATCTTGAAAACTTTCAAAATATACCGCAAACATATTAACATCTTCATTGTTCGTAAATGCATTTCAATAGTTTTCAGTCCTTACTTGTGTGTGCCACAAAAACTCATTACACTGCCATTATAAGTTCATTTTTAATATTTGTTGAGAAGTTGATTTTAGGCATTTATTTTTTCTTCATGGCCTTCTCTTCTTATTCTGACTACCTTCTTGCACTTTCACAAATTATATTTATTGATTGTTATGCCCCTACACAATTTTATAAAATTTTTTTGAACTAAGAATAGTAGTACCTATATGATAATCATGGAATGATGAAATTTCATCATTGATTCTTGGAAAAATATAGATAAATAGGCTAGGAATAAGATATCGAGTTACGGATTTCACTAGCCTATTTGGGCATCATCACAATACATTTTCAAGAAAAAAAGTTATGTTATTGCATTTAATTTTTTAGAGAAATTAGCAATTTTCTGTTATTATATCAAAAAACGCTCTCTACCGGCATAACTAAAAATTTGACAGACCACAGATAAAATGTTTTCGATGAAGCAATAAATGCTTTTCCCAACGAGATTAACTTTGTTGAAATCCGTTCAGTCGTTCAGGAGTTACAGCTGTTTATTCAAAAAAACATTGAATCAACCCCCACCACTTAATTTCAATAGATACGTCAAAAAGTGTCAAATAAAAATGACTCGAATGAAACTCAGCTTTAAACAGAAAATATTTTCTTGGTATATTCGCTAGATGAATTCCAGAAAAAGCCACTTTAAAAGTTTCAGATGGCGGTTACGCCCCCTGGCGACCATCCTAGAAACTTGAAAATAATTTCCAGGATTTTCTGTTGGCCACTATGGTTATAAAATATTTCACCGTAAGTCTCTACGACGTATAGTTTGTGAGATACAGTCGCGCGACTCTCTTAATCAGACACCCGGTACACCATGATAGTGAGACCTATGATCACTTACGGAGCAGTAGTGTGGCATGGCAGAACCGAAATTACCACAGCAAAGAAAACCTTGGAGAAAGTGCAAAGACTAGCATGTCTTTGTATAACAGGAGCAATGAGATCGACTCCAACAGCAGCACTAGAGGTAGTTCTGGACCTCACTCCTCTCCACATCATGGTGAGGAGAACTGCTTGGGAAGCAAATCTCAGGTTGGCTAAAGTTGGACTCAAAGGTGCTGCATACGGTACAAGGGACTCAACCCTTACCGGAAGTGCACACCTTGCTGACCTCCCAACTGACGAAATTACCAGGAAATTTAGTTTCAAGAAATTATTTCGAACGGAACTGAATACCAAGAAGGAATGGAGCATAGAATCCATTCGAGCACTGGAGAAGAATACAATAATATGGTATACGGACGGGTCTAAAACTCCCGAAGGAACTGGAGCAGGAGTCGTTGGGCCTCGTACCAAATACTCAGAATCCATGGGCCAGTTCCCCAGTATTTTTCAAGCGGAAATTCACGCCATAGAAAGGTGCATTCAGTTCAACCTCGATAGGAAATACCGGAACAAGGAAATTGCAATCCTCGCCGATAGCCAAGCAGCCATCAGAGCGTTGAGCTCTTATAACATCAACTCAAAGATGGTTTGTGAATGCCTAGACAAACTTAACGATCTGGGCAGGAACAACAAAGTGATCCTCCTCTGGGTGCCGGGACACGTCGGAGTGAAGGGTAATGAACAAGCAGACACCCTGGCACGAAAGGGTGCGTCAACGCTACTAATCGGGCCAGAGACTTTCTGCGGACTTGGAAAATCTTACTTCAAAGAAGAACTCAATGAAGTTGAAGAAGCAATGAGAGCAACATACTGGCAAAGACTTCCAGGACTGAGGCAGGCCAAAGATCTCCTCGGAAAGTTCAACCGAGCAAGATTGAAGACAATGATTAACCTCAGCAAAACTAGTCTGAAGACAATCACAGGATTTCTTACGGGGCATTGCAGGATCAAAGAACACCTAAGCAAGCTAGGTTTAGAGGGGGACAGCACCTGCAGATTCTGCAAGGAACGTCCAGAAACATCCCACCATATACTGATGGAGTGCTATGCTGTGCACCATGAAAGACTGAACACACTGGGATCATACCAGCTGACTGTCGAAGAAATACCACGAATAGACCCCCTTAAAATCCTCAAATTCCTGAAGGTATTGAGGCTTGAGGGGCTGCTGTAAACCGAGAACACATCGAGAAGCAGAAGAAGATGGGGCACAATAGATCTAATAAGGTCGCAGCGCATCGGTCACCATCCACACCTACCAATACCAATACTAATCCCAGTATTATTTGCCATTAATAGTTTATTAACTCTTGAAATCTCCCATAAAAATTGACTCCTCCGATTTGTTTGATCGAATTTGTTTGAAAATATTCAAATGAAGATCTACGGGAGGTAGATTTATTTTTCGATCTGTCGCGAGCGGTAAATTTATGAGATTTAACTATTCCCCAGATTCAGGTGATGAACATCGAAGAGACCAAACCTTGTAGCTCTGCATCCCTTTAGGGATGTTTAGGTTAAATATACGTATTCGTGTTGTTAGTGTTTAATGTATATAATGAGTGTTTAAGAATCGAATGTTATTGAAAATACAAAAAATAAAACTAGCATTGCTAAGTCAAGACCTCTGGAAACGTAGACCTACCTGCAGTCGTTTACTATTGGACCTGTTGAAAGCAGACCCAATTTAGTGCATGATGGTCACCGTAACCAAGGATATAGATAAGGGAGGAATGGAAGAATACTACTCTCTTTCATATCATGGCTTAGTATTTTTTGCTCATTTGCCTTCAACTGTGAAATCGTAAGTTATAAATCTGTTTAAAAATAGAGCTGAATAGTTTCTTACATCAAAAGCCTGATTCGGAGTATAAGGATCAATAAATGTCTATCTTTCTCTCTTTTATGATCGATGCTTAAGGTGGTTGGATGGAGTTATCTCTGAAAAGATATTTCAATTGACTGTAACAATGACGGTGATAAATCGCTATATAATAACCTTCCGAAAATAAGATATATACATCTGAAAACCCAGTTTCCCAAATATATGATTCAAATATATTTTTTATAATAACACAATCGTCTTTGCATTATTCGACTTCACAAAAATTCAGTGGTCACCTAAAAAATTTAATTATTTTTTTCTTTCAATATGGCGAAAAATAGATCAGTACTTCCCTGAGTATTCTTTGAAGAGCTCACTTGTGGCGAATATAAGACATATTAGAGATGACGTATTCTAGACTGATAAAAGGGACTGAACACAATGGCCAGCTCCCCTTCACAAAGAGTATATGCCACTTTGTCTGATCATAAAGTCTTTAGGGCCCACCCGCTTTATGAAATCTCTGCGGATAATTTCCTTCAGATGCTGGTTTTATGAAGATTCTTTTAGGGATAAAATGGTAGGACACGTCTAGTTTTAGTATTATTATTTCCAATCATGCAAATATTTACCAGAGATGCTTTCGAATGTCTGGTAATATAGAGAATAGTTTGACACTGGGTAAATAGATTCTTAATTATATTTCGAATGTTGCAGAAATGCATCATTAAAGTTCTAATATTTTGAAGATAACATTCCGAATATAAATACTACAACTGCAATTTTATCTGAGAGTTAAAATTTGATCGAAATACAAAATTAATAATGAAACGTGAATACTATTAGTTAGTATATTTGATAAAATACGCCCAATTTAATTCAGAATTCGAAAAATTTTAATCATCTTCGTCTTATAGAGTAAGTCCAATTTAATTGAATATTTGGAATACTTTGAAATATATATATATATATATATATATATATATATATATATATATATATATATATATATATATATATATATATATATATATATATATATATATATTTATTGGAATAATTGTTGCCTGTGAACTATTTCTAATCTCTTGATAATTATTAGCAATAACACAGTCTAGTTATTGGGTACAGTGAACCTAAACATGACACAGTACTGGTACCAAAAAAAAAATAAATAAGTAAAACAAAATTTACACAGTCTAGTTATTGGGTACAGTGAACCTAAACATGACACAGTACTGGTACCAAAAAAAAAATAAATAAGTAAAACAAAATTTACCGACATTAAGGTGTTGTGACGAAACGTCAACTTTTTAATAAAATCGAGTTTTTTAAGATTCAACTAGCCTTTTATTGATAATAATTATAAAGAGATTATATATATATATATATATATTATATATAATATATATATATATATATATATATATATATATATATATATATATATATATATATATACTTTATATAATTTCAGTTCAAGTTAAAATATTAAATTCTTGCTCTGTTGATATCTAAAAAGACATTTTTGGATAACGATACTTAAGTTGAATAAAGTAAATATAAAAGTGTTTCTAGGCATTTTCTCTTTCATCAAATAGTCTATGTGACTAGTAATAAAAATATTCATTAATTTCACTTCCAATAAAGGGTATAAATACATACATCAATTGTGAATGAATATCGAGTATCTCAAAATTGTCGGTAAATTTTGTTTTACTTATTTATTTATTTTTTTTGGTACTAGTACTGTGTCATGTTTAGGTTCACTGTACCCAATAACTAGACTGTGTTTCCAAACATGAGAAATTTGGTCGCCTTGAAATACCAACAACCTATATAAGATTATTATAAAATTCTTAGATTAAAATGACACAAAATCAACAACCAATAGAACATCTAAAATCAAAAACAGAAGTACGTCATACTTTCATTAATAACTGACACAAGATAATTACAAAACTATATGATCAAAATATCGTAAACATACTTAATAAGGTGTATACCGTAGGTATAAAGTTAACCATGAACAATATCAAAAACACTGGTACATACATACATACAGTCGTATAAAGACACATGCGCATACGAAATAATAATGCCAGAAAGTTTTAAGATATTCGATTTAACATTCCTTCAACTTAAACATCGAAAAAATCAGATTTTGGATCACTATCAGGTACACGAACTCTTTGGAAGAAATATCGTCATGAACACAGTACGAAATATACAGGGTGTCCCATTTTGTGTACTTTTGAATGGTATCTCCGTTATTTTTGAAGATCGTAAAACTGAAGATGCTTTCAACAGAATTTTAATAACCATTTTAGTTTTTAAGATACAGGGCATTTTTGAAAATGTTGCATTTTGGGAGGGGCCGTTATCTTTCATCTTATCGAAAAGGTAATTATTATTATAGATTTTTTTCCGTAGAATGCAATGGTGTAGATACTTTTTGTTACATATTTACTATTTTCCAGTAATGAACTTATGTTTTTTTACCTTTTCAAAAATTAATGATAGTATAAACTTTTTCTCAGAAACTCGCAGATGAAGGACAATTTTCTGAAACTAAATGCATAATTTAACAGTAAGCCATAGATATTGTTCACGAAAAGAAACAAAAATGAATGTCGAACCAATAACATCGGTTCTTAGATCGACTTTTGGTTTATAAAGGTGTTTATTTTCGCTCTTTTGGTATTATTATTTAATTGATATGAATCAATGTCTTCGAATAATGCAGCATATGGGAATTATGAAAAATATGATATGTATGTTTTATACAGAGTAATGAAAATTCTGAAGAAGCTTCGGAATTATATTTCCTACGGTAAGTAAGCTATAATGGCTATGAAAATCTCTATTATCATTTTAATTTTTTTCTTGTTAGATATCCAGAAAGAAGGCAACCGTTTTTTGAGATATTTGCTCGTTTAAGACCAAATTTAGTTGAGGACGGATCATTTGTTCACCCGCGTGCTAAAATATATAACAAAGAGAACATGCAAAGGAAAGGGATAGATACTTTGGGATATATAGAAGCAACGCCTTTGTCCTTATAGAAAAATTGAGATTGGTGTGCCAAAAACTGACACCATTGCAGAACTTCGAGAGGCAATTCATTTAGCCTTTCAAAATCCGCGAATGAGAACAAAAGTTTTTTTAAACGCTATTCAAAGAATTACAAAGCTGTGCCAATTTTGCATCAGAAAAAATGGTCCTCAATTTGAACATCACCTTCAATTTTCTTTTAATAATGTTATTTATTTGTGTTTGTAATATTGTTACTTTACGCTACAAAACTGTTGACACAAACTTACTGTTAGAAAAAAGATCTATAGGTATTTTTTAAGTTCAAGATACCTTTATGCAAGGAATCCAATTCTTCGTTAGTCATATGTAACTTTAACTTGTTCATTGTTGTTATCCATGGCCTTCTATTGATTTATGCATTTTATTTCAGAAAATTGTCATTTACGAGTATTTGCGCGTTTCTGAGAAAAAGTTTATACTATCATATATTTTTGAAAAGGTGAAAAAAAAGACAAATTTTTTAGTCTATGAATTTACAAGGTATTCTATTGAAAAAAACATAAGTTTTCTTTATAACTCCAAAATAGTAAATATGTAACAAAAATTATCTTAACCACTGCATTCTACGGAAAAAAATCTATAAGAATGTTATATTACCTTTTCGATAAAATGAAGGATAACGGTCCCAAAATGCAACATTTTCAAAAATGCCCTGTATCTTAAAAACTAAAAGGGCTATTAAAATTCTGTTGATGGCATCTTCAAGTTTTACGAAGCACAGTGTCGCACAAACGGAAACCTTCTATCTTTGAAAATAACGGAGATACCATTCAAAAGTTCCCAAAATGGGACACCCTGTACTACTTCAGCTATTTCTTCACCTATGTGGTATTCGTACTACAGACTGAATATTCATAAATTTATGCTTTCTTTCTCAGAAATAGCGTCGAATCATATTGCTAGAACCTTTGGTCAAATTCAATACAATATAAGCCCATTTTCCTTGTTCATTGCGGTGGAAAATTGAGATGGCGAACCGAACGCTCGAAAGATTTACAGACAATACGTTACATTTTTTGGAATAATATGATAAATTTGCTGGAGTTTGACTAAAAGAGAATCAAGAAAGTCGTTGGCCGACATCATAAAAAAAAGGTTAAGCTCCGTATTACGGTAGAAATTGTTGTAGAATTTTTCAATTTGAGTTTATATGTACCTATATATATATATATATATATATATATATATATATATATATATATATATATATATATATATATATATATATATATATATATATATATATATATATATATATATATATATATATATATATATATATATATATATATATATATATATATATATATTGTCACCAATGATTTTAATCTGTTTGAATAAATCGAACTTGTGAATGTCTTCTGTGTTCTGCAGTTTTTCAACTCCATATCATTTTATAGATGAAAGAGATGCTTCTCTGTAACGTCTAGAAAATATAAATTGAAGAAAAATTTTTGATTTAAATGATTATTCAAACAAGACTCATGGCTTTCAAAGAAATAAACCTATATATATATATATATATATATATATATATATATATTTATATATATATATATATATATATATATATATATATATATATATATAATATATATATATATATATATATAATATATATATATATATATATATATATATATATATATATATATATATATATATATATATATATATATATATACTATATATATATATATATATATATATATATATATATATATATATATATATATATATTATATATATATATATACGTATATATATATATATATATAATATATATATATATATATATATATATATATATATATATATATATATATATGAACATTTATATATCGATAAATACAAGGTGTTGGCCTAAGAATGGTTTGTTAATTGTGGCATTTTATTCGATGATATCTATATCAATTTCGTGCATACCAATTTTGATCAGTTTCCCTTGTAATATCGTATAAATATTAAAATGTTCATGATATTTCCGTTATGAATATCAAATGCCTATCGTATGATACCAATCAAAATTTGCTATGAATATTAGATGGAACGCAGTGTCAATTCGAAACCCTCGTATAAATTCAATTAAAAGGCATCCATCAAATATTCAATTTCATCTAAGCTACACTATTCTTATTATACCTTGATCTGATTATTTGACCTTTACATCTATCTCTATAACAGCTTTACCACCAGTGGCTCCGCATTCTAGTCCTCTTTCCTTTTTGTTTAGATTCTCATATCCCCTGAATCAGAAATTAAATCCACATATCCGTATGCGGTTATTATATTGAATGTGACCTCTCTAATCTCGTGATATTAGGTCCTATATTACTCTATATTGGCATAGAGTCCAAAGCGATTATGCAAATTAGAATTGTGAGGGATAATTGTATTTTCCCTAATTATTATTCATAATACAAGACGAACTTTAATCAGAGTACTATAAAATTTGTACTTGCTTTGAGCTTTGATTGATTTGAAAAAAATTGTGCTTGTGAATATTCAGTTTACTGACTTCTTGATTTGTACAAATAGAAGAAACTGAAAATCAAATCATGAGAAACATACAAGTTCACCAAAGAAAATTCTTCAATAATTTAAAGAATTATCAAACAACTTTCCAACGGAGCTGGTTGTATGTTTTCTCCGACGAGAGTTCTACATTCAAATTCTAACAGTGAATCATAGAAATCGTCAAGTCACACTGACTCAAAATCTGTATACAGCTGTTTCGATCTTATCAGATATCATCAGTGCAGTTATTTGACTCAATGTGAATTGAACAAATTTCTAATTTCCACATACGCCACAGTTGCAGAGTAGACATTTCATGTCAGGAAGTTATGTATTCTCTCGACGGGAATCTGCATTTTTGATCTAAACGGTGAATTATTGGTTTTCAATACCCTTGGTGGAAGGAGCTCTGGGTTGTTATCCAGATAGTAGTCCCGACCGCGATTTGTATTGGGGAGGGAGCAATTAGAAATTTGTTAATTCACTCCGAGTCAAATAAGCTTTACTGATGAGATCTAATAAGATCGAAACAGCTATATGTAGATTTTCATCCGGGGTGACTTGACGATGTCTATAATTGTGGGTTGTGAATGTAGAATTCATAATACCAACTCAATCCACGTGCAAAATTTTGGATATGTTGTTCATAATTGATGTCCACATAACATTGTAAATTGTTGGTGAAATGTACGCTCATGCAGCTCCCCGCTCCCTTATCCAAAGTTTGAAGATGACAAAATTTTGACTGAATTTACCATTGTGATAGTTTTGTTCTACCTCAAGATGAAACATTGCAGTTTATTTGGTTCAATAAGGACCGCTGGAAATGTCAAAATGTACCAGGATATATATATATATATATATATATATATATATATATATATATATATAAAAATATAAATATATATATATATATGTATATATATATATATATATATATATATATATATATATATATATATATATATATATATATATATATATATATATATATATATATATATAAATATATATATAATATATATAACAATTCGAATATATATATATATATATTATATATATATATATATATATATATATATATATATATATATATATATATATATATATATATATATAGTATATATATATATATATATATATATATATATATATGTATATACATTTATTTGAATTGTTGTTGCCTGTGAACTATTTTCAACTTTTTGATAATTATTAGCAATAACAGGCTTGGTGAATCTCAAAAAACTCGATTTTATTAAAAAGTTAACGTTTTGCCACGACATTCGTGACTTTTTCAAAACTTTTGAAAAATTGACCTTTATTGATTTAAAAAAATTCGAATAGTTAAAAAGGACTACTATTTTACATCAAAAATTTTTTCGGCTGTGGCCGTTCTTTGTTATTTATTACGTGGTATTCAGTCAAATATTAACATTCATATCTGTTATTATTAGATAGTAAGGGAAACCACAGAAACCTTTACCCACGTAATGTTCGAAATAGGTTCAAATTATTTTGATTTTGAAAAGTCAAAGAATAGAGTACTATTTATCTTTTTTTCTAAAATTTTTTATCACGTCTGTCGCCGTCTTCAGTTATTAATTACGTGCTATTTAGTCCAATATCAGACAGGTCTGTTGATATTAGATGGGAAGGGAACCACATAAACCTTCACCCACGTAATGTACAAAATAGGTTTAAAATATTTGATTGTTGGATTTGTCTTTTAAAAGACATAACTTGTAATTTTGGAGATCACATGTTCTAAACTACCTATACTTTCTTTTCAGCAAAATTGAAAATTCTAGATGTTTAGAATTTGTCTAAGAAGATGAGTTGTTATTGTTTTTTTTTTAGACAAAACATCTAGTATTTTCAATTTTTCTAAAAAGAAAGTATATATATATATGAAATCGAGTTTTTTGAGATTCACCAAGCCTGTTATTGCTAATAATTATCAAAAAGTTATATATATATATATATATATATATATATATATATATATATATATATATATTTATATTATATATATATATATATATATATATATATATATATACGTATATATTCATATATACACATACATATATATATATATATATATATATATTATATATACAATATATATATATGTATATATATATAATATATATTTATATATACATATATATTATATATACATATATATATATATATATATATATATATATTCATATATACATATATATATATTCATATATACAGATATATATATATATATATAAATATATATATTATATAATATAAATATATATAAATATATATATATATATATATATATATATATATATATATATATATATATATTATAAATATATATATATATATATATATATATATATATATATATATATATATATATATATATATATATATATATATATATTCATATTACATCCAAAATTTTTGAAATCTTATAAAGGACATATTTAGAAATTTATAGAACACTATCTGATTGACAATCACCTTTTGAGTAATCAAATTGACATACCTGCCTACTGCTATTCAGAATATGACATAATCTCAGTTAACTTTATTTTCATTTCAATATTAATCAGTTGCTATAGATATGCGTTGAAAAAAGAAGTATATCTAAGGGTGTTAATATTTATAAAATATTTTTGCATAGTAAATTCAATTTACATCTGTATTTCTTATAAAATACCAGATTTCATTACTTCAAAAAGGTTTAGCTGAATCGAATTCAAAGTAATCACTTTGCGGTTTATTCTAACAACACACGGCCGTTGTATGAATTTCCAACATTTGAATATCATTTGTTTGAAACATGTCTCTGTGAAATGTTTTTTCATTAACGTTGAAATTTCTTTAGTACAAAATATCAGATGTATTCTACGTCTGAAAAATATAAAACTTGATAAAAAGTTCAGTGAAATATATCTTCATTTAAAATAATGGGGTAGTTATGACCGCGAAAACAACAAAGTAACATAAAAATGCAAATATCGTCTACTTTTTGGAAGGGACTGATAAACATAATCATCCTTCTCGGAGGCCTAACAAAAAATAATGAGATATCGAATAACTTTCGAGTGTCTCTATATCAGTATATAATATAACCCCTGTAAACATTTTAGGGTACTTATCGATAATAGTATGTCGTTCCGCTACTGAATAAGTCACTGAAAAGTTTCGGATTTTAAAATTTACTTCGATTAAATGACTGAAACTTCTTTGGGCATATCTTGATAAAATATATTGAGGGCTTCTGAGAAAACTGAGAAAAATTACAAATCTGAATAAAAATGATATTAAATAACTACTAGCCAGTAATGAAAAATTTTCATTACTCATCATCATTTAGTTACATCGACTTTTGATTAGAAAATAAGTAAAGAAAATACGAAATGAGTCAATTAGTAAAAGTATAGGCAATAAACGTTGAATATATATAGAAACGAAATTTATGATGAATTTGGTCCCTAGTGGAAATATTGATGTTGGCGACTGTGAGGTGAAGCTGGTGGATAGGTCAACATATCTAGGTCATGAAATAGAATTCGAGAGACAATCAAACATTCGAATTAAAAAGAAGAATAACGCTCTCTTGGGCCTCATATTGCAAACTTGGGAACGAGTTTAAGAGTAAACTCCCAATTAGTCTGAAGCGAAAGGTTTTCAATCAGTGCATTCTACCGGTTATGACATATGGCGCAGATGCTTTAACTCTGACAGTCACATCTGCTAAGAAGCATAGAATAACACAACGCATGATGGAAAGATCAATGCTCGGTGTGTCTCTTCGGGACCACGTTAGAAATGAAGACTCACGGGCGAGAACAGGAGTCACTGATGTTATCTACCAGGTGAAAAAGCTCAAGGGGATTTGGGCTGGACATGGGGCCCGCATGAAAGATGGACGATGGACAAAAAGGCTGCTCGAGTGGAGACCACGGGCTGACAAGAGAAACAGGGGAAGAACTCCCACGCGATGGACGGACGATATCGAAATGATAACCAAAAACTGGACGTAGAGCGCTCAAAATAGAGGACAGTGGACAGAAATGGGGCAGGGGTATATCCAGCAGTAGATGGAAAGGGCCGATTGAAGAGAAAGAAGAAGATATAACAATAAATAATTATGCGCCCAATATGTTTTTTTGACAAAAGAATGGCTTCTTGTAAATCTTCTTTAATTTTCCATTTTGGTTTGTTAAGTCTCTTTTGTTCTCATCTTATCCTTATATAGGTAATTTTTCCATTTTTTCATTTGATATTGAACTCCTATTTTCAGATTATTCATCAAGCAGTTTTTTCTTCAACTGGCGAAAGCGAAAATTATTTTCTATATCAAAAAGTTTGAACGTGGATTTAGTGGATTCTTAGGAAGTACCTACCTTCAGATAGTATAAACTTTTTTCTTTAATCGCAGTCATTTGTATGTCAAGATTTCTTGTTTTTCTTTTTAATTGAAGACCTCGGCGCAAGAAGAGGACAGCTTCATTTTTCAAAACTTTTCAGAAACAAAGAAAATAGTTTTGAAAATTTATTTCTAAAGATTATACTTTCATCTTTCGTTTATTTTAGACGTTGTCATTCAAAAACCGAATTCAATGATAATTTTAATAAAAATTATTCCTTATTTGGTTCGATATTTTCATCCATGTTATTAATAAATGAAACGGTGTTCTGGAATGTGGACTTTATTGCTGCCAATTACAAAAAGTTTGCCAACGTTTCGAGGACTTTTCTCCTCTTTTTCAAGGCTGTGAAAAAATCAAGTTTAAAATAAACATTTATTAAATATGACATGATGTAGTTTTGGCTGTAGGAACATGGTTCCATGGTAAATGTTTGGATTTCATGAATCTTTTCCTAGTGTAGCAATTTGACAGTAGTTTGCCCCATATTTTCTTCTTTTGTGTTGTTCGATGTTAGTTTGTTTGACAAAGTTCAAAGGTCTCGCCCACTGCACCAGTAATTTATAAATTTGTTAGGTTAAGTTTATGTTTACGACCTGCATATGTGTTTTAAACTTCTAAAAAATTGTAAATAGATGTTCTCAAAGTTTTCAAATTTATACTGCATTTGAAAGTACAGAATATTGGTAATTAGGATAACATTTCCTTGTATAATGTTTATTTTTAACTTGGTTTCTTCACAGCCTTGGAGAAGAGGAGAAAAGTCCTCGAAACGTTGGCAAAGTTTTTGTAATTGGCAGCAATAAATTCCACATTCCCGAAAACCGTTTCATTTATTATTCCTTATGTTATAAGGTTTATATATCGGAGATCTGATTTTGCTCGAAATACATGTGTTTTTATCTGTTTCCTTGGTAAAAAAAATAGTGACAAAAATAATTATATATAACAGTACAGTAGAATACGTTTTGGATTTATAAAAAAAACCAATGTTGTACTCGAGGCCTTGTAGTTGCCAGAGAGTGTTCTTCCCTCGAAACACAGACTGTTACAACTCCTTTCTTTGAATATCTCATGGAATATTAGTTGGAGCTGTATTATTCTTCCACATAAACAGTGAGAATATTTTTCTTCATACATTTCAATGAATAACAGAAAACCAGCAAAATGTGGAGATGTCCCCTTCTTGCATCGGGAAATTCCATTGCTAAGCGTAATGATTGACATTTTTTTCATGACGAAGATATAACATATTTTCTTCTTTAGAGATTTTTATACATGATATTGAGAACGTATTTTTCGATCTGGCTTAGGTGAGTCACTGTTTACCAACTCATAAAGGCGAATCCTGCGTTACTATCCATCCTCTGAATCCTACCACATATCATTTCTTACCTAAATATCCGATCTAACTCATCGTTGAAGCACTTCTACATACAAGTGTATCATTTGACATGCCTGAAGATGTTCATCACCATAACTGAAGCAGCCCGTCTCAGTCACAAATACTTGAGGGAAGAATTTAACAGTCTTTCCTTTCCTTCTACCTAAAAAACCACTAGGTATAGCTCATGAGAAAATTGTTTCACATTTACACTTCATTCTGAAAGTTTCTACATAATCATGTCACTTTAATCAGTATAATTTCACATTATTCAAAGTTTACGGTCACATTTATTTTTAAGATATCTGAGTAACATGGTTTTCACGCAGTAGAACCGTGCCAGCCAATAAACCACTATAGGAGTCATAAAAATGAAAAATGAGATAAACCAAGTTCTAACTTGAAATACTTGATTTAACTTACCCTTCTATCAAGAAGCAGGTTATAAGATGATGTACTGTCAAGTCACTCTCAACTTACAATCACACGAAATAGGAGAAAACTGAATGACTGTTGCATACTATATCGAAGTTATGACTCTTTTCATTCGTATATTGAAGATGCTAAATCTGAACTCAATGTTAGTCATTTTTATTCATATTTTTATGGGTTGGCAGTCTTCATAGAAAGTTATATATTCTGTTTCATAAAATTCAATTTTCAACGCAGAAATCCACTTACTCAACTGATTTTTTGCTAGTACTTATAGGCTATATAGCGCTCCCTCAGCATGTTCAAATATCCGTTTCCGGGAACTAATGACCCATACACAAACAGTTACGAGAAATCTGACGAAGTTAGTCGACTCAATTTATTTATTGCGTGTTTATTCTGAAATCTCCAGGAAACAGAGTTTCGTGCTAGGGGATAAATGGGCTAGAGTGAACTTTTCTAGATGATGCCCATATTAGGTGGAAGTGACAGTAGGGATGATATAAAGGGTAACTTTCTGAAAATACTAATTAATTCAGCTTGCGTTCGATGTTTGATTAATTTCCAGTATATTATAATGTTCGTAATCATTGAATATATTTTGTGAACTTTGTTTGATGATTAAAGTTCATTTGGACCAGTCCCATGAGAAATTTGAAACAAAAAGTTTGTTTTTTCATGAATTGTGCATTTCTACTCAGTCACGAATTGAGTAATTCTTCATGAAGTTAAGCCGCGCTTTCCTCCACTGTCGCTGGTAGTCGGCGACTACGACTAAGTAGCGGCGACCAATTCGCCAAACATCATCATATCCTTTTAAATGTTTTTGTTTTCCTATAATTTTTCAGTCGCTGCTGCTGAAATGCATACGCTCTTCGCCAACGACTGGATCGCCTGCCCGCTCTGGAAGCACACAGACGACTACTTCGCGGCAAATTTCAGAGAAGCACACACTTGCTCCGTGTTGAAATTCTATAGGTTTTTTGGTGAGTGAGAAAAAAACACCATATCAGCTGTCGTATTCTTCATATGACACGAGTTCTACAAATTCTTCCGATCACCTATAGTTCTAGAGCCACCTATATCATCACCAACAAACTGGGTACAGTAGGAACACAGGATAGACAGTTTTCATCAACAAGGTTCTATCCTAACAAATTATTTCACTAACTGTCAAACAGATCAGTTGTAAAATGAAGATTTGAAAAAATAAAAAGTTTACTGAGCTTACCGTAGTGTAATTGCTAACTTCTCTGATGTAGATATTGGTTCCGTCATACGGTTATAGGGATGAATCGTAGGATCATTTTGTATGAGTTCTAGTATGTAATTAAACTAACAACGTGAAATTATAAAAAATTGTTCAAACTTTGTTTCGTTATGTCTTAAATGATTTCTCATTAAAATTGACTGAAATTCTTCCAGATTTCTTCTTATAAGCATCAGTAAAATTTCTTTTTTCGCGTTCTTGAAGCAAACTGAGATGTATAATGTCCTCATCTTGATAGTTTAGCAAAAACAGAGATTTTCCTCTAGCGTCGTCCATTTTTTCAAACTAAATTCGCTGTGTCCCTAACTGGAGCAAAACAGAAAGTTCATGGCGAATCAGTCGCTGCGACTGGATCGTAGTCCCCGACAACCAGCGACCGTGGAGGAAAACGCGGCTTTAAGAGACAGTGGATCTATACCCACGATCTAAAAAAAATTAAATGTTCTTCTTTTTTTAAGTAGACGTGACGTATGTCAGACTCACACGCTTGACCTCCGTATTTGCATTTGTTAAAAAAGTGCAAGGTGAGGATTATCCTGCCAGGCCACCATGATTAGATTATTATCATTTGACGTTAGAAAACTGTTAATATATCATTACAGTATCATGGTATGCATCAAAATCGAATGACATTCATATGGGAGCTTTCCAACAAGGCAGCACCGTGCCACTCTGTGTCACACTACCGAACACGGTGTACGGGTGCTTGTTGGAAAGCCTTTTTGATTTTTATGTAAAACGCCAGAGAGCGCAGCCATCGTTATTTCAAAAGGCAATGGACAAGTGATTTCTCTTTCGGTTTATTACGAATTACGTACACCGTCATTAGCCAATTTTGTATCACGTTAACTTATGAAAACTGTAAGTGAAATATTAATATGATATAATGCAATGATAATCATCTAATAAATCAATAATTAAAACTATTGCCAACGTTAATGCAATGAATCGACTATAAATGTTAGTAGCACTGAAACACTACACGCTCTAACTCAACTTTTTTGTGTGTTCGTCCGTGTGTCACTGTGTCGTAGTTGGAAAAAGAAGCGATGAACACTGTGTCACACAGTGTCGCTCTGTGTCGTAGTTGGAAAGCTCCCATAGAGATCAAGCTTTGGATCACCCTCTGAACAATACAATTTTATTTATTCTATGGTTTTCTGAACTATCACGCTACATATGACAACATACTTCTATCTTCAATTCAAATGTTTTAATATGAAGCTTGCAGAGAATATTATGATGTTACTGTCTCCATGATGAATTAATGATTCCCAGTAAAATAAAATATATGAAAACAAATGTTTCTAGTAAGAAAATCTGAAATTTCTAAGCCAATTTGTGTGTATATATATATAAAAAGATATTTACAAAATTCCTAAAGGTGATTCCCTTGACTTGCAAACAAGAAATCATGGGTTAGGTTAGTTTTTATTTGGAAATGTTCATTTTTAAGCGAACATTCTACAAAATTTCAAATGGTAACATTTGTCTGAGGAACTCTATTTTAAAATCGGTATCACTGTTTATTCAGTAATTTGATATGCATCACCCAGTAGCAGTGGCAAAAAAATTGTAATTCTCTTTAAAACACAGGTGACGGTTTTGAAATATCGCACACTTACACTTGTCGAATAAAAACTGGGCCTAAAAACGTGAAACAGTCACGAACGCATCAGCTGTATACGTATATGCGTTTTTAGGGTTCCATACCCAAAGGGTAAGTAAGGTCTTCACAATTATGTATTTGTTTTTACTAAAAACAAAATAAAATAAATATTTAAGGGGGGCTCCCATACAACCAACGCGATTTTTTATCCCTTTTTTGCTAGATATCAATAATGGCAACAGGTAGGCACTTGAAATATCCACAAAATACACAGTTGTATTTTCACTTTAATAATAAATAACAAAATTAAAATAAAATAAATATTTAAGGGGGGCTCTCATACAAAAAACGCCATTTATTGCTTATTTTTGGTCTATATCAATAAAAGGTAACAGGAATATTGGAATATTCACAAAATACTCAATTGTATATTTACTTTGATAATAAATAATAAAAATAAAATAAATATTTAAGGGGGGCATATGCAATGGTACGGAAACCTTCGTGCGCGAGTCCGACTCGCACTTTTTTCCGGCCGATTTTCATTTCATATGTTCTCTAAGGCGATGGTCCAACGTGGGCGGCATGTTAAGTATCAGAAAAGGATAAATTGAATATGTGAACTGAAAACGTGAATGTAATAAGTATAGAAATATACTTAGGAATTTTAAATTGAAGTCAGAATTTTTTGCTTATTAGTATAGTTAATTTATTTCATTGTATGTACAGGCTGTCCCATTTTCGATGTCCTTACGGGGTAACTCGCTTATTTCTAAAGATATAGATTTGCGGTTTTCGCGAACGTTGGCTACTTTTTTGTGAATCTTACGATACCGTAAACAAAATTTTCATAACTTGCTTCGTTTTCGAGATACAATATTGCATTTTGGTCCCCCTCTTGTATCACAGCTGTCTTTTAACTTAAAGGAGAAATAAAAACTGTCTTTTATACAATTTTTTACGTAGAATCCAGTGGCGTAGTCAGATGTTCGAAACGAGCTGTCGTTGTTTAGATATAACCCAATGTTATAATTTTTGAAATGGAACACTCAGTATATTTTTCCATATTCAAAACACAAATGTTTTGCGCTTTTCAAAAATATATAACACTTATATAAAATTTTAAGTATTAACCCTGTATTTAGATAATCTTTTTTTGTATGGCAAGTCAAGACAAATATCACTTTGATAGATCGTTCGGCGCAATAAACAAAAATATCACTTCCATTTATATAGGTTAAAATGAAAAGTATACATTAAAAAACTATTATTTAATATAAGTTACTAAACAGAGATTAATTTAATGATTATTATAACAAAAATAGAAACTTATTTGTAACACTGCTGCAAAACAAATATCTATTATTTTTCTGTTGAAAATGTTTTTTGAATATTGTTCAAATTACTACCCATTATGTTGAACACACAGACGACATCTTCTGAAGATAGCACCAATCGACCACAGTTAAAACAAAAGTCTTATATCTAAGAGCTCGAAAGATTCTCTCGAGGCATTCATCAGAGCATCTGGATTTTCGTGTATATAGCCCCATATGAAGAACTCTAATATAGATAAGTCAGGGGACCTTGGTTGCCAGTTTATGGAACCATTAATACCAATCCACTGGTTTTGAAATCTTTCATTAGGATAAACCTTTTTATTTCTATATTGAATCAACGTCAAGTAGTTCAGAAAGAAAATCATCCAAAATTTCCAAATATCTTAGGCTAATCTTCCTCCTAAAACGAAACAAGATACATCAAAACTTTAATGTATGTTCTTTCGTTTTTGGAGGAAGATTAGCCTACCGCATTTTCGACGGTAACTTGAATCACTAAAGATATTTGGAAATTTTGGATGATTTTCTTTCTGAACTACCTGACGAAATTCCGAGAGAAGTTTTCGAATACTTAGGTATAAGACTTTTGTTTTAACTGTGGTCGATTGGCGCTATCCACAGAAGATGTGTCTTCAACAGAATGGGCAGTAATTTGAACAATATTCACTTAACAATTTCAACAGAAAAATAATAGAACTTTGTTTTGCAGCAGTGTTACATATAAGTTTCTATTTTTGTTATAATAATTATTAAATGCATCTCTGTTTAGTAACTTATATTAAATAATCTTTTTTTAATGAATATTTTTCATTCCAACCTATATAAATGAAAGTGATATTTTTGTTTAATGCGCCGAACGATGTATCAAAGTTATATTTGTCTTGACTTGCCATAAAAAAAAGAAAATTATCTAAATACCGGGATAATACTTGGAATTTTATATAAGTATTACATATTTTTGAAAAGCGTGAAACATTTGTGTTTTGAATATGGAAAAATATACAGAGTGTTCCATTTAAAAAATTATAACATTGGGTTATATCTAAACAATGACAGCTCATTTCAAAAATCTGACTACGCCACTGGATTCTACATAAAAAATTGTATAAAAGACAGTTATTACTTCTCCTTTAAGTTAAAAGACAGCTGTGATAAAAAAGGGGGACCAAAATGCAATATTTTCAACTTCGCCCTGTATCTCAAAAACGAAGCAAGCTATGAAAATTTTGATTACGGTATCGTAAGATTCACAAAAAAGTAGCCAACGTTCGCGAAAACCGAAAATTTCTATCTTTAAGATTGAGCGAGTTACATCGAGGACATCGAAAATGGGACAGCCTGTACTATTTGAGACATTATATGAAGCGAAATGAATTTGCTTCCAACCGGGTGTTTCACAACACCTCTCGTCTTTTTTCTTTGATGTTTATTCGATAAACTACAATGTTTAGTGTTTCCTACACATTAAGAAGGAAAAATTTAGTAATTTTAAATTACAACAGATGTTGCTGTATTCTCAATAATATGTTTAAATATATAATATAAGTTTGAGTTTATCTTTGTTGAAAAAAATGATATATTTAATGAAATAACTTCGATATGGCATACTACCAAATAAGTATATATCAACGATATCAAAATTTCTCTATATAATTTTTGGAATCATTCTAATTAAGTTGACAAATACGAATAAAATATTATGAATGAATGAAGGCATATGTTAGTATTAGTTTTCAAAATTTTACCTTTCTCCAACACATCGATCGGTTTTATATTAGTATGTGTGTTGCCATATCTCACTTGTGTATTTTTTGTCATTAATTTATATATTTCTATTCGTATCCTATTTTCCATCAATTCAATGAATTAAACTGTGCGAGCTTCCTTTTTCTTTCTTATAGCAAGGAGTGGGAATGAGATGGAATTTCCAATGATGTGCTGGTTCCATGCACTCAACATTTGCGTTATTGGCATATACATATACGCATACGTTTAGATTAACTTTTTCATCGAACTATGAATTGAGGAAAATCCAATTACGAAAAAAATTACGTTTGGAAAACTAGCTCTTCCTAGACTTTTAGTAACATAGATGTTGGGAGAACATCTACGAGCCCTTAAAAACCAGAATGGTCCGATGAGATATGAGGTCCTAAAGTTAAAACCTAACTGAAAATTGAATATTCAAGGAAAAATAAATATATTTTTTCATTTCATTTATCTTGTTTTTCAATAAGTTGCAATATTTTATGACTTAGATCACTTTGGCTTTTAATGTTATATGATAATAAAAGAAAATAAACAATATTCACAGTGAGATCAACATAATGAAATACAAACAGAAACGCCCATTTTCCGAAATATATCGAACACATTCTTCTCTTCACATCCACAATTCCGTTAGAGAAGGTTTTTGCTGATACCTTTTTACCAGAAGTACTTAAATATTCTTGGCCCGCATTTATCTTCTTTTTACGAATAAATGTTGTATGTTTTTCAGGCTCTCTAACACGCTTTTTTCCAAAATGCTTTTTTTTATTGGCACCTTCAATAATATTCGAGCTTGATGCTTCATTCACTAACTGCACATTTACTGAAACATATAGGTATCAAGATAAAACAATTAAGGTTATGTTATTACTTGTAACAGAAATAAGAATAATTCTACCTGGAAATGACGAATCATCGCAGCTTTCTGGCTCATATTCACTAGCACTAGGACTGAATGGTTCCTCCTCAGATTCAAATTAAAATTAATCATTCTTATGGATTTTCAGCATAAAAGACAAATTACTGTTAAATACGCTTACGTGAACTACGTTTAATGACAAAATGGTCTAAGTCACACTTGTACCACTATGGCTTTCAACGCAATGAGAATTATGTTACTAGGTAAAATTTCTAGTGACATCTGCTACCAAAGTATGAAACCTACGCTTCTGTAATGTGAACCGAATACTTTTGATTGCTGGAAAAAGGTGATTTTGGACTTGGACCATACTGGTTCTCAACGGCTTATATGTCACCAGAACTCTAGGATAAGCTAGGTTGCCAGATGAAATTTTTCATGGTATCAGATTGTCTTCAATTGTTTTTCTGTTAAAAATAATTCTTTGTCTTGGAGTTAGGCTACAATTTTCATTGAAAGTACATCTATTTGATTAACATTAAATTTTCTAGCTCGCATGTTATTATAACGAAATATTCGAAAGGGTATCATTTTATCCAAATATTGAAGGTATCTATCGACCTAAACCAATTTCTTTGGTTCCGCACAATTATCCCATGTCTCTTCCGACTAGATATCGCTTACTTCTCCATTAATAATCCAAAGTCCAATTCTATAACAACGTAACTTTGAGAGGCGCACTCAAGAGATATTATTCATCACAGTTCAATGGAAGGGGTGGATAAAACCTACCCTACTGAACGCGGGGCCTTTTGGGAATTCATCATTTCAGAATGCACAGACTAGATTCTTTGAGCCTGCACATTGGATATTGAATCAAAACAGCATCCTGACTTCTTCTATTGAAATTTTTGGGCGTAAAGAAAACGATAATGTGATTTTGACCAACAAGGGACGAAAACTGAATAGACCTTGATATTGCTATTATTCTTATCGAAAGTGGTTTTTACGAATTTTAACGCTTGAATGAACGGATGCTTCGCATGGGATATATTATTTTACTTTGAACAATTTAAGTTAGGAGGGTTGAGATGCTCTGACAAAGCTGATTCGTTGAGTGGAGGAAGCTTTCAGTATATATATATATATTATATATAATATATATATATATATATATATATATTATATACATATATATATATATATATATATATATATATATAAATAAAGATATATTCATATATATATATATAATATATATATATATATATATATATATATATATATATATATATATCTAATATATAATATATATATATAATATATATATATATATAATATATATATATATATATATATATAATATCAGGGGCGGCTAGTCAAAGGAGGCTAAGGAGGCTTAAAGCCTCCTTAATAATATTCCGTGTATCACTAATATATTATATTGAATAGTCAGCATTCAGCATATTCATATTAATCAAAATCATATTATTTTATGCACCTACATTCCTTTCATCCTACATTATATAATCTAATTTATTAATTAAGATAGAAGGTATTTACATTTACTGCATTTCATTCATTTCAAGATTTGTGGCAACGCTGCGAAAGGCTTAGAAAGGTATATTCTCAACGTTCATTATGCCTGCCACAGAAAAGCAAACGGTGCAAATACTCCGAATGAATACTCCATTGCAATAGAAAATCAAAACACATGTAAATGGCAACACGGATAGGAACCCAGTCTTATACAATGTCGACCAATCACAACTATAGAATTTCGCGTGACATCGAGTGAATTCGTTGGAAACATTAATGGAATCGTAGTGTGATCGTTATATTGCTCGCGCATTGTTTTAAAATGAGTTTGGTTACTGAAGTTAATTTCAAAAATTTCAATGGTGACTTAGTGGAATATTTGTTATCCCATCCCTAACGACACAAGTACATCCCCTGTACATCCCAGGGACGTCCTTCATTTGCTACTAGGACGTCCCTGGGATATCCTTTGTCGGGACATGGTACCTACCAGGGACGTCCCAGGGACATCTACTTTCCACCGAAAAGGACACCCATGGGATGTCCTTCTGGTATGTCCCAGGGATATCCCGAAGATATATATGAGGTACATCCCTTGGACGTCCTGGCATTTCCATTTCCTTGATTCATATACATAATTTGAAATAATTTATGGAAAATTTTAAGAAAAAAAATTCAAAGATTCTCAACACAAAACAAGTTTAATTCATAAAAGAATGTAACATTTTGTTAAAATATGATAATTACAGAAAACGACAAACAAAAACTCATTCTATATATATATATATATATATATATATATATATATATATATATATATATATATATATATGATAAATCAAAAAAAGAATAGAAAAAAATTAAAAAACTACCAACAAAAACTCATTCTAAATATAAATTCATATGATAAATAAATGAAAGAAACTAGATAAATTAATCAGTATAAAATTAAACATATATATTTTAGGGTGACGGTGCATTTGTTGCAGGCATTATTGCAACATCTTTTTCTCTGTGGCTTCTCTCCTTAGCCCTTAATGAATAAACTATAAACATAATATTCAGAATGGGTTAACCATATATTATTGTATCAATTATTTGTTTTAAAAGAGTACATTCAATATTTTGACATTATACCAACCTTAAATTCAATTTTTTCAATTGTTCAACTAC